>ML776762.1:2024421-2051888 GCA_009831015.1 Picea engelmannii | reverse complement strand
GTTTTAAACTAGTCTCTTCTTTCCCATTGAAAAGATGTTTTTCAGTAGTACGATACCTATGGTTCTTAGGAAGAAGGTGCCTATACTCATCAAACACCATCTTTCCTAAACTTTTTGAATGATGATACTTCATCTTAGGGCCAAAAACTGGACATGCAAATTTACCCTTTGTTTGAAGACCTGCAACAAATGGGTTAATGTCAATTATATGATGAGATTATTTAAAAAGTAAACATGCACCATGATAACATTAAAATATTATATAGTATTAAAGCATAATATTAGAATGCTTATACATACCAAAAAAATGTGTTAGTCCAAGGGCATCATGAATTGTCCATAAAAGTTTTCCACAAAATTTAAATTTCTTCTCCCCGATTGGTTTACATATGTCATACATTGTGATGTCAGCCCATAACTTTAGTAGCTCGTCGATAAGAGGCTCGATATACACATTCATATCTTTAACCTAGTACTTACCTAATATTTGTTTGAAATTACACATAATTACTAAAGGAATGATATCATGTAATATATATAATTAAATAAATAAACAGAAGATATTATGCAAAAATTGAAACAAATGAAAATGTTAAATTCAAAAAATTAATGTAAACAAATGCCTAGAACAATCATTGTCAACATTATGTGTTCCCTCTTTATTTACATCCAAGGAGGAATGTTATTGTTGATAACAAAAATAGGCCACACTGAGTAAATAGACCTAAGCTCTCCGAATGGATTAACACCGTCAACTACCAATGAAAGCCTAAGATTAATAGGTTCATCTTTGAAATCTTCCCATTTTTCCTCAATTTCCCTAAATGCAGAACCATCGACAGGAATTCGAAGAACACCATCTCCACTTCTGTTATGTGCATGGTAATCCATAAATTGTGCTATGATTTCAAACCTGAACAATCGCTGCAAACGTGGAATTATGGGAATATGAATAAGAATCTTTCGAGGCACCCTTTTTGTTACTTGATCGGTTCGATATCTGCTGATAAGACATCACGAACATTTTTTTTTCGAAGCATGTTTTCCATAATATATAATATGGTCATTAGGACATGCATCTATAGTTTGATAATCCATTCCGATGTCTTTCATAATTAAATGCAAACCTCGATATCTGCGAGGTAAAATATTTGACGATGGTAACAAAAATTCACCTAACAATCTACAAAATAAAAAACAACTAGTTAATGTAAGAATATTAATCGTAAAAATTGCATTCTTATTTTCCACATTAATTAACACTAAAAACAAATTAAAAAAAATCAACATTTATGTATAGTATGAGATGAAACATATTACATACCTTAGTATCTGTGTCATACAAGTGTTTGAAAAATTATTTATAACCTTTAAGTTCACTAGCAACAATGTAGCAGAAATAATATTCGCTCTTGATCCTTCATAAAGTCATTTATTTGCCTTTTCTAATAGAGGTTCATCATAAATACCAACATTTTCCCCATCCTCATCTGGTTGCGAAAAAAAATCTTGGATCATTTGATTTGTCCCATTATCTTCTTCCATGGGATCATTAACTTGATTTGTCCCATCATCTTATTCCATGAGATCATCATTTTCTTGGTCATGATGATGTTCCTCAGCTTGTACAACATCATTTCTACTAAAAATTGGTGCAATATTCTGCAGAAAGTTAGAGGGAAACTCTAACTTTATAATTACAAACAATCATGCAAAATTAGTGTATACTATAACAAACATTCAAACAATATATATACATATATATACATATAATTTTATATAAAATCGACAAAATAAAAAAATATAATGAATATATAGCTAATTACCATGGGACGATATTCATTCGATCCGCCATCAATGTGACCATATTTCCTACAATGTTTTGTAGTTGTTGCTATTAAAATTCTTACGGGATGTCTGAGGCAACATTTTTTACAAGGGAAATAACATCTACCATCACCCTTTCCACCCAATTTACTTTTTTCCCCACCTCTAATAACATTCTGCGGAATTCTTCCACACAAAAATACCCTTTCGGAACCGTCGTTGTTATAGCAAAATTGTCGCAACATATTTGAATCGTCAAATATTTATAGTGCAATTTTAGGTCACTATCATTGCAATTGTGATGAATGTGACCTAAAAATATTTATTTATTTACCTATTTATTTAAGGTCATTTTTAACGGTCAATTTTAAGGTTCAGTAATACGTCACTCTTGCAACGGACAAAGTATAGTCATCTCTCTTGCGACGAACATTGACCATAATAATTTGGTCAAACTACATGCATCGATATTGTGACAAATATGGGGCGGATTTAAAAAACCTGAACTTTTTCTGTTGCATGTTGTGACGAAAGAGTACTTTCGTCGCAAGTGGTCGTCGTAAAATTTTCAATATGTAGTAGTGTATGAGCCTTCTAATTTATGATAGAGGTTTTCCCGAATACAATCATTGAATACATGTAAGAGGGTGGGTGTGAGAGGTCGCATCCCAAAACTAATGGGCACACGGGGACTTAGTACAATCAACTTGGGGAAGTGTGTGAGTCAAGAAAGGGAAGACAAAGGGAGGAAATTTGTATGGGTTGCATAAACAATTTTTACACAATCATGTTTTTTCCATGAGGAGCAAGTAGAGAGAAATAAAGAGAGCTTGGAGCTGGAGAAACCATGCAGAGAAAATTAATTATAAAGTTGAAGAATATTGGATCATAATTGAAGTTGAAGACTGAAGAGCCAGGTTTTCAGGCCTAAAGAGTGAACTCTTGTGTGAGTTTCACTATAACAACAAGTGTTTTCTATTGTTTGTTAGTAGTTTTCCTGGTAGCAAGTTCCCTTGAGATCCCAGTTGAGAGATTCCTCGTTAAATGTGATAGAAATACCCAGAGAAATGAATGGGATGCTAAAGGGAATGATCTCAGAGAAGGGGTACATTCCTTGCATTAGGAAGGTCAAGAGGAAGAGAGCTGGTGGAAAATAAGGATAATTGTAGGATAATATCAGTGGTTTGTGGGATTTATGAGCTAAGAGTGGATAATAAGAGACCACCCTCTTTTGTGGACTAATAGCCTCATATTAGGGGTGACTTGCAGTGGATATTTGGAGCGAAGTTTATATGGTTTGGTGTAATTTCCATCTTAATAATTCGATTGCACATATATCAATAAAAATAAGTGTTTAATCTTGTTACTTTGTTATTTTATGAGTTTAATTTTTGTGCATCAACTATGTGTATTTGGAAATAATTTATATCCACTTGTGCTACATTATTAGACTAAATTCATGTTTATTTTAACATGTTGTAGATGCATCAAGTGAACGGTATTAGAAAATTTTCGAATTTGTATTTAATTCATAATTGTAAGCTACAGGAAATTATTTAGCTAGCATAAAAACAATTATGAGTATTCTACATAATAATGTCCCTCGATTGGGCTAGGGAAATTACATTATGGTATCAGAGCATATGGGTCAAACACCAAGCTTATACAATCGAAGCAATGTCTATACTCTGGGATTACTACTCTCTGGTGACACATCTGGATAAATGTGAAATGTACAAGGTAATATTTACAAAGTCCAATGCCCAAGAGGTGCTAGAAGGTGTCCTAAGGAAGACTGAGTCATCAACGGTCCAAACACTCATCCTCAAAGGTGAAACATCCTCCAAACAATGCATGAAGAAATATTGAATCATCCTCTAAAGTACCATATTATGGATGCATCGTGAACAAACAAGGATCAACCATTACAAAATACAATATTCATTATAATCATACAAAGTATGCCACAATCTAATACAAGATACACATAAGGAATTCACATTAGCTATCTTTTTCAAAATTCACACCATTCAAAGCATAATTATAAGTGAATGAGATGGTATGGTGTTTATTTCATGGTCATGGTTTCATTGACATGCAAGGCAATGTCTCATTGAAAAATGTTGTGTGGCATGGCCCAACTTGGGGTTGGGGATGATACATAAACTGGTTTGTGATCACTTATAGAAATTCATCCTTCAATTCTTGATTCTATAAGGAAAATCCACACTAAATATATGATCAATTTCTTTTCTATAGGAAATAAAGACTCCAAGGAATTAAATATTAACTATCACATAGATCCAAAACACACAACCATGTGAAAGGAAAATAGCAGTGGTGTTTCTCCTAAGATGAAAGGGGCCCTCCTTCACTCAAAATATAGCCACACACTTACACACAGAGTCATATGATTAACAAATTACTCTTGGAGGAATTAAACTTCAATTTCAGATTGTAAGGATTACACAATGTTTGAGTTCTTCTATCAATCTTTAGCTCCTATCTTCCTCCACTCACTTCTATATATAATTTTGAAAATAAAAAACAATAAACCTCCATAATGATGTGTTGTACATCCAACAAGTGGATCTATTGCTAAATTCGAAAATTTGAAATGGAAAAAGGTTAATTTTGTGCAGGTGATCCGATTTCTCTATTGTGGATCAAATCATGATTGCTCTATGTATATTTCAAAGGCCTAGGTAATGAAATACATTTCAACTATTCCTCTTTTCTCATGGATTTGAGAATCACTCCAACATTTCAATTCTAATACAAAGTGAAGGAAAATTCCATAAGTAATAACTTGAGGGAAATTGAATATTTTTGAATCATATATAACAATATGAGATCTGTAAAATCAACTCCATCGATTTGGAATGCATTGGGAAAGTCTGTTTTGTCATGTTGTTGACTTGGGTGTTTATTAGCAGTTGGTGTTGTCTTTGTGTGATCTATAATTGGTTCAATAGGTGCCATACCATCTCATGGACCCTACAATAAAAAATTGTGTGGCGTCCAATTTCATTTGAAGGTGCGTAGATATGTCAAACATCAACCCTGCTACCAAATCTACAATTTTTTTATAGGAATCCAATTCTGGTAACATCATTGGTTAAAATCAATCCAAATATCCTTCATTTACCAAAATAAGGAAGCAATGTAAAAATATGAAATCATATTACCTCATAAAAATCACGACACTAGATCCTCAAAATCATAGGTAATGTACCAAAAATGGTGATAAGGTAATGAAAATGGAAAAGTATATGGTAAAAAATGGTTGTAACTAACAATAGAAAAAACATTAGAACTCGAGCCCAACATACAAGTTATACTTGAAGACACCATGTTGGACCATGAGGAGGCCATGAAGGAGGAGTACCACAATGTTTTGAATAGTTTGATAAATTATTGAACGTAAAATTGTATATTAATGCACTAAGGATAATGAAAAAATAAGGGGAAGAGGAATGTAACATGTAGAGGTTGTAATATCTATGTGTACATATGATATATAAGTTGTTGTGCCAATAATTTTTTGGGTTTGAGTTCCTATATTAATTTTGGGTGTTGGGTATGTGTTATGTTCTTTGCACAAATAGACCTAGTGTCCACATTGTGTCAGGCACATGGGGGGTTAGAGGGGGCCGGAGCCCTCGATTTTATTTTTCATTTTTGTGCATGTTAGTGGGTTTTTAGCGCATGGTTTTTGTAGATGATTTAATAATTTCGCCAATTAGGGTTTTTTACTAATACAAGTAAACGGATTAGGGGGTTTGGATTTCGCAAGATCCTCTCTCTCTCCCTCCCTCCCTCTCTCTTTATATATATATATATATATATATATATATATATATATATATATATATATATATATATATATATTATTGTAAACAATGAGGATATATGATGAATGTCATATTAAAGGTGAGGATATAAATAGATTTTTGGTTTTATCAGTTTGCATTTCAAGGGTAAAAATAATTGTGTAATGTATGTGTGTTCCATTATATATTTAATGATTTTATTAATTATATGTTTGAAATAATTAATTGTATGAGGTTAATGTCTACATTGGGCTAGAGATCATGTTGTGATCAAAGGCCAAAGGTTTTGTAATTTATTATGTACATACAATTGTATTGATAAAATACATCAATACTCCATATGAAGCCAAGAAAAAGAGTATGGGGGGTGAGGACTCCATGAGAGGGAAACTGGGATAAGGGCTTAATGAAAGGGGCTAAGCCAAAGAAATAATATAATACTACATAGTCCTAAGTTATAACTTTGTGCATTTTATCCTAAGTTCCAAAATAAGGGGAATGAGTTCCCAAGTGAAGGGAATCTAGTCCTTGAGTGCCACTTTTCAATAGAGTGAAATACATATTTAAAGTTATGGGTGTTCGGTTCCTTTTTTCAATTGGGTGAGAAAAAACATGACCCTTGATTTCTTAGTTGGACTAGATAAAAAACATAGAAAATGGTTGGTAGGTTAGTGAACCCATAAGAAAATAAGCATATATCGAAACAAAAGAGAATGATTAACAAAGAAAACTAAACTAAACAACTATCAATAAAAGATGCTTGACATTGAACACAAAGAGTGGTTACCCAATATAAAATAGTATTTTGAAATTGAGGTCACCAAGAGGAGAAATGTGGGATTTATGAATCATCGATTCCTCCTAAGGGAAGGCTCTTAAATCCCTCAGAGTATATCTTCTACTCTCCTATTATACATTGACAATGATGAATAACTCTATGGAAAATCCTTCCCAGAGGACAAAATCTTTTCCTATTGATGTAGGAGCATCGTAAACAGTCAAGCGAGCATGGAGGCAAAAGACAGTTGGAAAGAGAAACATGCATTTTCCATGTTTTGAAATGTTTTGAAAGTTTAAGGGAGTGGATATAAATGTAATAGCTAGAAGCATATTTGCATTTATGTTAGCTGTTGAAAACAGATCGTGAGCGATTTTCTCTCATCTGTCAATGTAAAAGGCATTTAAGCCCAGTTATTGAAAGTAGGTAGGTTTGAATTAATAGATTATACAGTTTAGAGAGTAGGAGGGAAAATGGATATAGACATCCTCACCATTGTATCATTGTAGTATTGTAACATTAAGATAGAGCAGAAAAAGGAGAGAGATATAGCAGAGAGCTATAAAGAAGAACCCATGTATAGAAGCTTTGAATTAATATATGGAGCTTTGAATCAGAATCATGGTGTTATGGTGTTTTCTGTGTATACATGTTGAATGGTATGATTATGGTTGTTTATTCTCTCTGTTATGCATTTGTTTTTATACTGTGTGTATGTATGATTTCATATTGAATGTTTGAAGTCTGAGAGAGAGAGATTCTCTCTGTTATGCATTTTTTTTTATACTGTGTGTATGTATGATTTCATATTGAATGTTTGAAGTCTGAGAGAGAGAGATTCTCTCTGTTATGCATTTGTTTTTATACTGTGTGTATGTATGATTTCATATTGAATGTTTGAAGTCTGAGAGAGAGAGAGAGAATGAGTTTCAATTGTTTCTCTTCCTGAGTGAGAGAATTTCCTGCAAAGAGTGAAGTGAAGCATCCACAAGGTGTGCATTGATGAAGTTCTGAGTCGTATCTCAGAAAGCTCAGGAGAGATATCATTGTTCTCATTCCAGAAAAAGTGCAGGTGAAGCACAAAAGTTGTGCAAGGTGTGTGCAGGCTGGTTGAAAGATAGAACTTATCAACCAAGGGGAGAGTTGAAGGATTGCTATGGCAGGTAGTGCACATAATCGAAATATCAAATACCCAGGAGTATTTGAACGATTGCCACAAGGAGTGCGTGCAGGAGTCCCTTTAGAGACTCGAGTTTACAAGTTAAAGATTAGAAGGGATAACACCTTTGAACACTTCAAAGGAATATGGATATTGAAACACTTCAAGGGAAGGACGTTTGTTGTTTCACAGAGACTCTCAAGGAAGAAATCGAATGGTCGAAATTCTCCATGGAGAACTTGTGAAGCTACGAGGACTGCAGGATCTAGAGAAGTTGCAGGGTGGTTAGAGGCAGGTGAACTCATCACTATAGGATCCATAATCAACATGGACCGTTGACCGTTCTTTGCACAAACTGTCATATCATCTCGGTGTCTCGGGGATCTTGACTATGAAGAGTGGAGCATAGAGGAACGAAAGTCCCGAAGTCACAAGTCGCGACAGAAGTCTCCATGGAGTTTCAAAATTTTGGCATTTTACTTGTCGAAAAGCAGAGGAGGTAGCGTTTGGGATCGAGAGTTTCGAGCTTGCGAGAAGCAGATGGAGAGATCTAGACCATGGATCAAAGACGCAGGAGAACTGTCAGATCTGATTCTATGTGGAATATTTCGTATCGTGAATAAGGAGGGTAGGCCAAATCCTTTGGTTGCGTGGATTCCTGAAGAGAGAGAAGTAGGAACAACCTCTCCGCTATATTGCATATGGGGATCTTAGAGGTTGAAGGAGGTCAGTTTCGATTGCAAAAGTTGTGAGCTTGTGAGTTGCGAGGGCTCATGCAACATGTGGCACATCCTCTTAGTGGGATCCACGTGGTTGACAGGTGGTGTGAGAATAAGTCACCCGGAGAGAGGGAGAAGTAGTGATAGGTGGTGGACACGTGTTTTTCGAAAAGGGAGTCAACACCCTGGTTGACTTCTCGTGCTTCTGGATATCGTAAGAAATAAGCACAAGGGTTCAACATCAGAAGTCATGAAGTTGTGAGTTCCGAGGGTCACTGAAGGAGTCAAACCTTCGTTGGATTTCACGTCTCAGAATCTCGTAAAAAGGGGGGCTCACAGATTCAACTGTTCAACTCGCGAACCTGCGAGTTGCGAGAGAGACTAGCATTTAGCTCTAGCCAGTGGTTACGCATGGAGGCACTAATAAGAAAGAGCCATACCCATCTCATCTCGGGTATCGGCGTTAGGAAAGGAGAAGTCGAGGGTCTTCAACTCGCGAACACGTGAGTTGCAAAAGGTGCTTGTGCAAGGACCTGTGGATCGAAATTGTTAAAGTTTTCGGTAGGGAGCCAAAGAATCCACTTTGACTTAAGGAGAATTTAGAACAATCCTGCACAGATCTTGGCCCGAGGGTCAGGGTTTGCATCATTTGGTATTAGAGAACAAAAAAAGTTCTTTTCTTTTTGTAGCAGAGAGAACAGGGTAATATTTCTCAGCCATGTCATTGAGAAGAAGAGACAGGCTAGTGGCGATGCCTGATCCAGCAGTGGAAAGGGAAATGTGCGAACTACATGCCAGGCTTGATGCCATGGAGACAGCACAGAGGGGCATAGTTGACACTAGGGATATTAGTGAGGCTGATAGTGAAAATGAAACTGGACACGAAGGAGAAGAAGTTGCAGTCGAAGATGTTGCAGAGGAACGCCTATTGAGGGTTGTTGCAAGGATAGGTGCCAAAGAAAAAATGGACATTCCAGTATACGAAGGAAACTTGGATGTTGAAGAGCTTCTAGATTGGATTAGAGTTCTGGATAAATACTTTGACTATGAGGATGTCGAGGAAGATAAGAAGGTCAAACATGTTGTCACCAAACTTAAAGGGCATGCAACACTATGGTGGGATTAACTGCAGGCTGATAGACGTTGCAAAGGCAAGCAAAAAATCAAGAGTTCAGATAGAATGGTTGTGAAGATGAAAGCCAAATTCATACCCAAAGATTATCAAATCACTCTATTTTGGAGGATGCAGAATTTGAGTCAGAAGCTGATGTCAGTGAAAGAATACACTGAAGAATTCTACAAGATAAACATTAGGGTAGGTCATTGAGAAAGCGATGATGAAAAGGTTGTCAGGTACATGAATGGCCTGAGATATGACATTCAAGATGAGATGAGCATGATGATCATTAGAAATGTGGAAGATGCTTATCAAGTGGCTCTGAAAGCTGAAGAGAAGCTGAGCCGAAAGCAAGGTCAAAGAGGTCAAGGCAGAACTCAAGCCAGAGGCAAGACAATTGCCCAAGACAGAACTTAGAAATCTAAAGAAGAGGGGAAGAAACCTCAAACTCAACATGAGGGAGGAGGAAGCTCATAGAGAGGGAAACATGCTGATAGAAATATTTTCCCTCGAGCTAGAGGAAGAGGAAGAGGCCGAAGAGGTGAAGTGAAATGTTTTGTCTGTGGGAAAAATGGACATAAATCTTATGAGTGTCCAGAAAGGAAGAAAGATGGTGGTGAAACTCACATTTTCAAAGCTAAAGGAAGGAATTTTGAGGCAGAAGATGCTGAGGGTGGAAGATCCTTGATGATGAGGAAAGTTCTCTTAACACCAGAAAAGGAGGTAGAGAACCCAGCCCAAAGGAACAGTCTATTTTGGACTGCTTGCAAAACAAAAGACAGGGTATGCAAAGTCATCATGGACAACGGTATCACAGAAAACCACGTTTCTACATAGATGGTAGAAAAGTGGGAGTTGGAGACTATTGTACATCCAAGCCCATACAGAGTTTCATGGATACAAAAAGGACATCAGGTAAATGTCACTAAACAATGTTTAGTTGAATTTAAAATAGGAGGATATAAGGATGAAATATTATGTGATGTCATTCCCATGGATGTTTGTCATCTATTGTTGGGTAGACCATGGAAATATGACAGGAATGTGGTTCATGATGGGAGAAAGAACACATACAGCCTGGAGAAAAATGGGAGAACACACATGTTGCCGATCAAGGACAAAGAGGTGAGACCAGAGGTGAGCAACACTATAATTCTCATGAGTGGGAAGGAACTTCTTACTGAGGTTAAGAATAAGGAAGACACACAATTTGTTGTGGTCAGGAATCCTAGAATTGTTTTAACTAGTACAAGAGTGGATGATTTACCAGAGGAAATCCAGAAGTTGTTGGAAGAGTTTGTTGATATAGTAGTGGATGAACTACCTCGTTCGTTGCCACCTATCAGCAGTATAAGCCATCACATTGATCTTATACCTGGAGCTAGTTTACCAAACAAATCCACGTATAGGTTGATGCCATAGGAGAATGAAGAAGTCAAGAAGCAAGTCTAGGACTTAATGGACAAAGGATTGATTTGAGAGAGCTTGAGTCCATGAATTGTTCCAACAATGCTCAGCCCAAAGAAATACGGAGGCTAGAGAATGTGTAGACTCAAGGGCGATCAATAAGATCACCATCAGATACAGATTTCCATTTCTAAGGATGTACGATTTGATGGATTGCTTGAGTGGAGCAAGATTTTTTTCAAAGATTGATTTGAAAAGCGGATATCATCAAATTCGCATGAGAGAAGGTGATGAATGGACGACAACATTCAAGATGAATGAGGGTCTATACGAATGGATTGTCATGCCATTTGGCTTAACAAATGAACCCAGTACTTTCATGAGGTTGATGAACGAAGTCCTAAAGGATTTCATAGGGAAATTCGTTATTGTATATCTTGACGATATATTAATTTTTAGTAAGAGAGAAGCAGAGCACTTAAATCATTTAGTTGCAATGATGAGGAGGTTACAACAAGAGAAATTGTTGATAAATATGAAGAAATCATCATTTATGAGGACATAAATCATTCATTTGGGTTTTGTTGTCTCTGCAAATGAGCTGAAGATGGATCTGTAGAAGGTGAATGCAATCAAGAATTGTCCATCACCGAAAAGTGTGTTTGAAGTTCAAAGCTTCCATGGTTTGGCAAGTTTCTACAGGAAATTCATTTGAAATTTTAGTGGAATTAGCGCATCGATGATGGATACGGTGAAGAAAAGAAACAAATCTTTTCGCTGGACAGGAGAAGCAGAGAAGAGTTTCAACCTGCTGAAGAAGAAGATCACTGAGCACCCAATTTTGGTTTTGCCAGATTTCAGCAAGACATTTCAGGTCAAGTGCGATGTGAGTGGATTTGCAATAGGAGAATTCTTGAGCCAAGATGATAGGCCGATCGCATACTTCAGTGAAAAACTGAATGAAGTGAAGGTTAAGTACTCCACATATGACAAGGAATTGTACGCCGTCATACAAGCGCTGAAGAAATGGAGACATTATTTGGTTCCTAAAGAGTTTGTTTTGTACAGTGATAATCATGCTTTACAATTCATGACTCAACAGGAGAAGTTGAACCAAAAACATGTTAAATGGGTTGAATTCATGCAGAATTTTACTTTTGTAACTAAGCATATTTCTAGAACTACTAATAAAGTTGTTGATGCTTTGACCAGGAAATGTTTGTTGATGCAGGAATTCAAAGTCAAAACTTTGGGTTTTGATAACCTCAAAGAAATGTATAGGGATGACCCATATTTTAAGGAAGCGTATGAGGCATATGAGAATCCAGTTCTCAGGGACATAACCCAATGGATCGAATATATGATCCAGGATGGATTATTATTCAGGGGCAATCAGTTATGTATTCCAAAATGCTCCATGAGGGATCACTTATTGAAGGAAAAACATAGTGGAGGATTGGCTGGACATTTCAGTCGTGATAAGATGTTCTCAAAATTGAATGGCTCATATTTTTGGCCAGGGATGAGGAAAGATATCAAGAAACTTGTGGACAGATGTAGAATTTGTCAGCACACAAAAGGGAAAAGGCAGAACACATGGTTATACCAGCCATTACCCATACCAGAAAGGCCGTGGGATGTAGTGAGCATGGATTTTATATTGGGATTGCCAAGAACACAAAGAGGCCATGATTCGATCTTTGTGGTAGTCGACAGATTTTCCAAGATGGCACATTTCATACCATGCTAGAAAACCAGTGACACAACTCATATTGTGAACCTGTTTTTCAAGGAAGTCGTTAGACTGCACGACTTTCCAAGGAGTATAGTTTCTGATCGGGATACTAAGTTCGTGGGACATTTCTGGAGGACTTTATGGAAGAAGCTGGGGACAAGTTTTTCATTTAGCTCAGTGTATCATCCTCAAACAGATGGGCAGATAGAAGTCGTGAACAGAAGCTTGGGGGACTTGTTGAGAAGCCTAGTGATTGAACACCACAATAATTGGGATCACATTCTTCCACAGGTGGAATTTGCTTACAATGATTCACTCAACAGAAGCATAGGGCATAGTCCATTTTAAATTATATATGGAATGCAGCCAAGGGGAGTTTATGAATTGAAGGATTCAGAACGAAGTGAATTCAGAAGTGCTAGTGCAGATAATTTTGGAGGAGAAATGAAGGAGCTTCACAGCCAAGTTAAGGAGGGATTGCAAAGTTCGAGTCAAGAATATAAGTGCAGAGTAGATCAACACAGGCAAGAAATTCATTTTGAAGTTGGTGATCTGATTCTTGCACATCTAAGGAAGGAAAGGTTCCCAAGGGGGACATATAACAAACTGAAGATGAAAATATCGTACCATGCAAGGTCTTGAAGAAATTTGGGGCAAACACATATGAGATTGAATTACCCGATGGGATCATAATTTCACCGATATTCAATGTTGCAGAATTGTACCCTTACAGAGCTGAATAAGCAGGAATAGAGGAGGAACAGACAAAGTTTCAATGGACTAAACAGATTCCTATAGCTGAAAATCCACAGATGGAAAGCATAATTGACAAGAGGATTAGCAAAAAGACCAGAAGGAAAGATTATTTTGAATACTTGGTCAAGTGGAAAGGACATCTAGTTGAAGATGCTAGCTGGGAAGAAATCGAACGATCGAAATTATTCGTGGAGAACTTGCGAAGCCGCGAGGACTGCAGGATCCATAGAAGTTGCAGGGTGGTTAGAGGCAGGCGAACTCATCACTCTAGGATCCAGAAAAGGTGGACCATTGACCGTGCTTTTCAAAAACCATCATATCATCTCGATATCTCAGGGATATTGACTACAAAGAGTGGAGCATAGAGGAACAAAAGTCCCAAAGTCACGAGTCGCGACAGAAATATTTGTGGAGTTTCAAAATTTCATCATTTCTCTTGTCGGAAAGCAGAGGAGGTAGCGTTTGTGATCAAGAGTTTCGAGCTTTTGAGAAGTGGAGGGAGAGATCCAGACCATGGATCAAAGCCGCAGGAGAACCGTCAAATCTGAATCTGCATGGAATATCGCATATCGTGAATAAGGAGGGCAGACCAAATCCTTTGGTTGTGTGGATTCCCAAATAGCGAGAAGTAGGAGCAACCTCTTCGCTATATCGCATATCAAGATCTCAAAGGTTGAAGGAAGTTAGTTTCGATTGCAAAATTCGCGAGCTTGCGAGTTGTGAGGGATTGTGCAACACATGGCACATACACTTGGTGGGACCCATGTGGTTGATAGGTGGCATGAGAATAAGACGCCCAGAGAGAGGGAGAAGTAGTGACAGGT
Organism: Picea engelmannii; assembly: GCA_009831015.1. Classification (NCBI taxonomy): domain Eukaryota; kingdom Viridiplantae; phylum Streptophyta; class Pinopsida; order Pinales; family Pinaceae; genus Picea; species Picea engelmannii. The sequence goes on along the minus strand of ML776762.1, from coordinate 2,037,733 downwards.
GGTGGACACGTGTTGTTTGAAAAGGGAGTCAACACCTTGGTTGACTTCTCGTGCTTCGGGATCTCATAAGAAAGAAGCACAAGGGTTCAACATTAGAAGTCACGAAGTTGTGAGTTTCAAGGGTCACTGAAGGAGTCAAAACTTCATTGGATTTCATGTCTCGAAATCTCAAAAAAAGGGGGGCTCGCAGATTCAACCGTTCAACTCACAAACCTGCGAGTTGCGAGAGAGACTAGCATTTATCTCTAGCTGGTGGTTATGTGTGGAGGCACTAATAATAAAGATCCATACCCACCTCATCTTGGGTATAGGCATTAGGAGAGGAGAAGTCGAGGGTCTTCAACCCGCAAACACGTGAGTTGCGAAAGGCGCTTGTGCAAGGACCTATGGATCGAAATTGTTAAAGGTTTCGGCAGGGAGCCAAAGAAGCTGCTTTGACATAAGGAGAATTTAGAATGATCCTGCACATATCTTGGCCCGATGGTTGAGGTTTGCATCACCTATGTTATACCTGTCCAATCTATTCTTAAGAGAACAAGTGGTTTCACCAAGAGTATCTGAACAACACAACATTACAATGAACTTCTTCTATTTTTTCATACAATGGCCCTATATTTATAAAATCATAACAAGGTATTTGATAACTTTCTTCAAGTGTGAATGGGAGGATCCTTTGTGGTACATCCCATATTTTCCATCATCCCAAGACAAAATTTTGGGTCGATCTTGGGGTCTTGTCTTAAATTAAATCACACTGGAAGTGGTTGAGGCCTGCCAAATCTCATAAATGTGTCATTTCTGAATCCATGTAGGTTTATCCATGAAAAATTGAGTAGACCATGTGCTATGCATGTTTGGAGTTGTTTTGGTCTATGAAGATGTGTGTGTGTTGGCTTTGTTCAAATTGCGCACAAGTTTATGGGTTTTCTGTATAATTTTGGTCATCTTGCTAGATTTGATTATGTACATGTTGGGAGTATGTTGTATATGTGCTTGTTGTTTCTTCATCCATTGTCTCTATTTCTATGAGAAATGTTTTTGTGATAAGAATGCGCTAATAGAAAAGTGATTATTCTAATCAGTTTACTTTTCCATTCTTTCTACAGTATGTTGGGTGTGAGGATAAGAGAGATAGAGAACCTAATACCTTCTGAATATTTTGAAATCTAGGTGGATTGATGCAATATACCTAGGGAGGATAATATGGGTAATAAGGGGTACCTAGGGAAGTACTCAAGGGGATAATGAATGTAATGTATCCATAATATTAGAACATACCTACTATATAATTAAAAGGAAATAATATTCCAACTATGTAATTAAAAGGAAATAATACAATAATAAGGGGTAGCTCGCATAGAAGATTAGGAATACTCATGAAAAAGTGTGTTAGATTATATTGTCTTGTGGATTGATTCATTCCATAAGGAGTATTTTATGGTGTTACCTTATCTTAAGGGTCCTTCTCTCTATTTTGGTGTTGTTCATGGCATATGTTTTGGTACTTTGGATTTTCAGTGGCTTATTTATGAATTTAAGGGATAAATTTTCTCTTATATATTTGAAGTATCACTACAAGTGGTAGAGGTATATGATAATATCATGATATCTCATGTGGTGGTTTGATAAACGTGTCTTGGAGTTAGATTCCTGGAAGCTTACTTTAGGTCCTAGGACTAATATCCATCCCTTAGCCATGTCTAATGCCCCAAAACCTATATTGCCTGCTAAATATATTCTAATGGTGTCCATATTACAACACGAAGGAGAAATATCCCATAGAGAGATCATCTATGGTAGTTTGAGGACTCATTGACGACTCTTGAGCCTAGAAGCTAGTTTTTAGGCCTAATGAGTAAGTTTAGTCACTTGATATTGGTCCAAGTATTCATATCAATACCTACTTCTCCAGAAACGCTAATGGTGCCAATATGTACAGTAAGAGAAAAACGATACATTTGGAACGTCATGTGTGTGGGTTCAAGGTGTTTTTCTTGGTCTTAAATGCATGAAATATTTCATAAACTCTTAAAGCATAGGTTTATTTATGCCACCATTTTGAGGAACCCTTAACCCATAACTTATTCTTAAAAATTGTAATGGTGCACATTACTCTACTTGGAGGAAAAATATCCACTTCAGGGGTCAAGTATTTTTCTTTCTCCTTAATTCTTATAATCTTCATTTGTTTCCTAAGACCTAGTTTCCCCCCCTCCCCCCCTCGAAAACCATATCTAGGACCCTAAGACCCATACCATGTTCTAAAAACTTCATAATAACATAAATATCCCCACTCAGATATGCTTAAGAGGTCATTTGTAGTGGATAAAGGTACCATTATTGAACATTGATTCTTATAATCTTCCTTTATTGTAATGGAACTAGACTCCATGTTGAGCCATATTACTACAATTCCAGCTCTATAAACACTATAAAATTCAAAATTATTTAAAGATGGCCCATAAATTTACTATGATACCATCAATAATTTGTTTTCCAACCATACCATAGGATGGAATTTACACATTAACTTCTCTAATATCACAATGTAATGTAACTAATCACCACTGTGCACTTTGGGATGGTGGAGAACTAGAAAGTTTCTCAAATTTCCCACAATTTCACCTTAAACCATAACTTTGATACCATATATCTATCTATCTATCTATCTATCTATATGATGCAGGAGAATCTACGACTTCATCAAGTGAGCCAGCGTGGAGGAAAGAGAAGAACAGCTGGACAGCACCAGCGCATACATTTTTGAATCACTTTGAAGATTGTTGCGTCGTCGTTTAACTAAAGGAATTCAAAGCTGAGCGCACTTGTATTGTATTATAGATAGGAAGGAATTTAATGGTTTTAATGCTGTTAGATAGGATTAGCTGTAGATTAGACAGTTTTACTTCCAGGAGGGAAAACGAATATAGGCACCCTCCTTGTATAATTGAGATTATTATTATTCAGCATTGAAAAAAAAAAGAAGAAGCAAAGGAGAGAAACTCAGAGAACTGGTGAAGAAACCCCATGTATAGATATTGAGTTAATAGCAAAGTTTTGATTCAATTCCATGGCTGTGATTATTCTATGTGTGTTGTTTATATTATGTTGTTGCATGTTTGCTTCTTGTTTTGCCTATTGTCTATATGCTGCATACGTGATTGCATGGCAGGTTCAAAATCTGAGGGATTGAGAGATCGAGCTCCAATCGTTTCTTTGTTCAAGCTAAGAGATTCCTGCATAGAGTGCAGTGAAATACCTCCGCATAGAGTGCGTTGAGGATGCTGGACAGTTAAAAAACCTCATCATTGTTTGCCCAGAAGTTGTGCTGAGTTAGAAGAACCGTGTAGGTGAATTGTAGGTTGAGTGAAGTCTCAGAGTCAAGCCTGGGAAGAGAAGAATAGGAGAGTCGTGGTTAAATTCCATGGACTTGTTTATTTTCTGTGTGTTGTTGGCATTATGCCTTTTGCATATTTGCTTCTTGTTATGTACTTCTTTCATATGTTGCGTATGTGATGTTATGGAAGAATTGAGTTCAGAAGTGGTTCCGAGTGACAAGTTGGTGAAAGCTCAGGAGGGAGAGTCCCTAGCTAGTACTAGGGAATAGACCCAGGTGAAGCCTGAACGGGAGAAGGTTCGAAGCGAAGGACTCTTCAAGAGGAAGAGAATTGATGACTTGAACTCTTGAAAAAGAGTTAACCTCCAAGCGCAAGTGGAACTCATTTGTCGTCGCATTTCGGCATATCAGGGTTGGCGAGTGCAAGAGTTGCATGCACGTTAAAATCACGAATAGCGATTTCCCGATTTCATGGGAGTCGTCGATCGTTGGAAGGACAGGTGGCACGAATCCAAAGAATCGGGGTTTCGGCGTTCAGGGTTTCCAACAGCAAGGAAAGTTTGTGTCGAGGATTCACGACCTGCGAAATCCCAAAAGTGACGTGACAGAGTGGGGCCCCGAAAGATAAGATAGTCCAGGTGGTGTTTGATCGAGAATCGGCACTTTGGGGCTCGGGGTTTTGAAAAGAATGTTGTTGACATCGCGAGTGGTGATATCCCAATCCGTTGATCGTTGACCTTCGGCATTCGGGGTTCAGAGTTTGGAGTTGTGCGAGGAGTGTGTATAGGGTTCGCGATACCGTGAAACCTGATTTCCCGAAGCCACTGCCGGGAGATCAACAGAAAGTTCTATGGGTGATGAGAAGTCCTGATACGGGATTTGAAGGGTGTTACAACTCTTCGGGCCATCGGAAAGAAGGTCCTGGCGAGAGCGGCCGTTCCATCGAGGGCAGGTTGCGTCAGAGTGGTATCAGAGCCCAGAAGTGGAGTTCTCTTTGTTCAGGTAGCAGAGAGAAGCAAATTACACCATGCCACCCAGAAGAGAGAGGCAATCTCCGGATCGTGAAGATAGGGATGCCCGAAGAAGGGGTAGGCCAGCAGGAAATGCTGAAATAGAGCGAGAGATGAGAGATCTCCGAGCCAGACTTGAAGAAATGGAGACCACCCAGAGACGTGGTGTTGTTGCAGCAGAGTTTAGTGATCCCGAGATTGAAGAGGAAGCTGGACACGATGCTGAGGAGGTCACAGCAGAAGATGCCTCGACAGAAAGGTTGATTAGAGCCATTTCAAGGATGAGCTCGAAGACGAAGATGGACATTCCTGTCTATGAGGGAAGTCTAAATGCAGAAGAATTGTTGGATTGGATCCGAGCATTGGATACCTACTTCGACTATGAAGATATCGAGGAGGACAAGAAAATAAGGCATGCTGTTACCAAGCTGAAGGGACACGCAGCCTTATGGTGGGACGATCTGCAGACAGATAGGCGTTCCAAAGGAAAATAGAAGATAAAGAGCTGGGATCGAATGATCGCCAAGATGAAGGCGAAGTTCATTCCGAGAGACTATCAGATCACTCTGTTCAGGCGCATGCAGAACCTGAGACAGAAGTTGATGACGGTGAAGGAATACACCGAAGAATTCTATAGGCTCAACATCAGAGCTGGTCATCGGGAGAGTGATGACGAAAAGGTGGCAAGATACCTGAATGGGTTGAGGTATGACATTCAGGATGAGCTAAGCTTGCTGACCATCTGGATGGTGGAAGATGCTTACCAGATGGCTTTAAAAGCGGAGGAGAAGCTGAGCCGCAAGCAGGGACAGCGAGGGCGAGGCAGGAGCCATCCCGGGGGTAAGACGGTTGCCCAAGAACGAACTCAAATACCCAAGGAGGAGTGGAAGAAGCCTCAGGGAAGAGTTGAAAGAGGTGGAACCTCACAGCAGAGGAAACAATATGCTAATCCGATGAGGCAGCATACTGAGCCGGGTGGCGGATATGCTGAAGCCAACGTAATTCCTCATACCCGAGTTAGAGGAAGGGGTAGAGGAGGAATTATCACATGTTTTACATGTGGGAAAGACGGACACAAAGCTGTGGACTATCCAGACAGGAAAATGGACAGAGGAAAATCTCACGTCGCTGAGGCACAGAGGCGTGACGTGGAGGATGAAGACACTGGGAGTGGGAAGTCACTGACAATTCACAAGGCGCTCCTGAAACCTGAGAGAGAGGTGGACAGCTCAGCGCAAAGGTGTCGACTGTTCCGAACGACTTGCAAGACCAAGGGATGGAAATGCAAGGTCATAGTGGACAGCGGAAGCACCGATAATCTCGTCTCGACTGAGATGGTGGGGAAGCTGGAGCTGAAAACGAACAAACACCCAAGTCCATATAAAGTGACATGGCTGCAGAAAGGACACTAGGTATGTGTTACGAGACAGTGCTTGGTTGAATTTAAAATGGGTGAATATAAGGATGAAATCCTGTGTGATGTCATTCCCATGGATGTCTGTCATGTTTTATTGGGTAGACCTTGGCAGTATGACCGACATGTTGTTCATGATGGGAGAATGAACACATACACCTTGGAGAAGGATGGGAGATCGCATACCTTACATCCGGTAAAGGATAAGGAAGTGAAGCCGGAAGTGAGAAATACCATACTTCTCATGAGTGGGAAGGAACTTCTCACAGAGCTGGAGAAAGATGAGGATCCACAATTATTTGTTGTCAGGAAGCCGAGAATTGTCCTGACAAGCACAAGAGTGGACGACTTTCCAGAAGAAATTCAGGAACTACTTGGAGAGTTCGCTGATATCATCGTGGACGAACTACCTCGTTCGTTGCCACCGATGAGGAGTGTGAGTTACCACATTGACCTCATACCCGGAGCAAGTCTACCGAATAAGGCAGTGTACAGGTTGACACCTCAGGAGAATGAGGAAGTCAAAAGGCAGGTACAGGATCTGCAGGATAAAGGACTGGTCAGAGAGAGTCTCAGTCCGTGTGTTGTTCCAACAGTACTGAGTTCAAAGAAGGATGGAGGCTGGAGGATGTGTACAGACTATAGGGCGATTAATAAAATTACCATCAGATACAGGTTTCCACTGCCGAGAATGGATGATTTGATGGATTGCCTGAGTGGGGCAAATTACTTTTCCAAAATAGATCTCAAGAGCGGATATCATCAGATCCGGATGAGAGAGGGAGATGAGTGGAAGACAACATTCAAAACAAACGAAGGTTTGTACGAGTGGTTGGTCATGTCCTTTGGTTTGAAAAATGGGCCCAACACTTTTATGAGGCTGATGAATGAATTCCTGTGAGAATTCATTGGCAAATTTGTAGTCGTATACTTGGACGACATACTAATTTTCAGCAAGACCAGGGCTGAACACCTGAGGCATTTGGCCATTGTAATGAGGAGGCTACAGCAGGAGAAGTTGCTGATCAATTTGAAGAAGTGTTCCTTCATGCAGACAAAGCTCATTTATTTGGGTTTTGTAATCTCGGCAAATGAATTGAAGATTGATCCTGAGAAGGTTGAAGTAATCAGGAATTGGCCATCGCCGAGGAATGTTTTTGAGGTAAGGAGCTTTCATGGACTGGCTAGTTTCTACCGAAAGTGCATTCGAAATTTCAGCGGAATTAGCGCAGCAATGATGGATACCGTGAAGAAATGACATAAAGTTTTTCACTGGACAACAGAGGCTGAAAGGAGCTTCAATCTGTTGAAACGGAAGATTACTGAGCAGCCAGTGTTAGTGCTGCCTAATTTTCAGAAAACCTTCTAGGTGAAGTGTGATGCTAGTGGATATGCTATTGGAGGGGTTTTGAGTCAGGATGACCGACCTGTAGCATATTACAGCGAGAAGCTGGATGACACGAAGCTGAAGTACTCCACGTATGATAAAGAGTTCTATGCCATCATTCAAGCATTGAAAAAATGGAGGCATTATTGGATATCCAAGGAATTCGTTCTATACAGTGATAATCATGCATTGCAGTTCGTGAGTCAACAGGATAAGCTAAATCAGAAGCATGCAAAGTGGGTGGAATACATGCAGAATTTTACATTTGTGATAAAGCACATTTCAGGGACTACCAATAGGGTAGCTGACGCCTTGATCAGAAAATGTTTGACGCTGCAGGAGTTTAGAGTCAAGACTTTGGGTTTTGAAAATCTGAAAGATATGTATGCAGGTGATGCAGACTTTTGTGAGGCATACGAGGCAGTCGAGAACCCATTTCTCAAGGATAGGAGTCCGTGGATTGACTACCTGATCCAGGATGGATTGTTGTTTAAAGGCAATCAATTGTGCATTCCAGATTGCTCTATGAGAGAGAATTTGGTGAAGGAGAAGCACAGTGGAGGCTTAGCAGGTCATTTTGGACATGACAAAACGTTCACAAAGCTGAGAGAATCGTATTATTGGCCTGGAATGCATGCTAATGTTAAAATATTTGTTGACAGATGCCGGATATGTCAACATGCAAAAGGCCGAAAGCAGAACACAGGGTTCTATCAGCCATTGCCCATACCCAAGAGGCCATGGGAAGCCATCAGTATGGATTTTGTGTTGGGTTTATCGAGAAATCAGAGAGGAGTTGATTCCATCTTTGTGGTGGTGGACTGGTTTTCAAATATGGCACATTTCATTCCATGTCATAAGGCCAGTGATGCAACCCACATCGCAAATTTGTTTTTCAAAGAGATTGTCCGATTGCATGGATTACAGAAAAGCATAGTCTCGGATCAGGATACCAAATTCATAGGTCATTTTTGGAGGAAGCTATGGAAGAAGCTAGGGACTGACTTGGCATTCAGTTCTTCTTACCATCCGTAGACAGATGGGCAGACCAAAGTAGTCAACAGAAGCTTGGGGGATCTGTTGAGGAGCCTGGTGACCGAACCACAGCAGTTGGGATCAGATCCTACCACAGGCAGAGTTTGCGTACAACAATTCTGTGAATCGGAGTATAGGTAAGAGCCCATTTCAAATTTTGTATGGGACACAACCGTGAGGAGTATCTGAGGTCAGGGAGTCAGGACAGGCTGAAACTAGCAGCGCGAAAGCTGAAGAATTTGTTGAGGCGATGCAAGAAATTCACGCAGAAGTAAAACAACAACTGATGAAGGCGAACCAGGAGTATAAGCACAGAGCCGACCAGAGGAAAAGGAAAATTCAGTTTGAAGTTGGAGACATGGTTCTAGAGCACCTGAGGAAGGAAAGGTTCCCAAGGGGGACGTATAACAAGCTCAAGATGAAGAAAATTAGACCATGCAGAGACCTGAAGAAGTTTGGGAAGAATGCATATGAGCTTGAATTGCCGGGGGGCATCGAGATATCTCCGATTTTCAACATTTCGGACTTATACCCCTACAGGACTGATAAAGCAGACACCGGAACCGAGGAACCAGTGGTCCATTGGAAGAAGCAATTTCCAGTTGCACAGAAGCCTGAGATGGAGTGCATACTGGATAAAAGAGTTGGAAGAAAGACCAAAAAAAAGAAATATTTTGAGTACCTGGTGAAATGGAAAAATCACCTAGTGGAGGATGCCAGCTGGGAAATAGAGACAGTAATTCAAAAGCATGGGCAGACTGTGCAAGAGCTCATGGACAGGAGCCCATCAAATCTTTTGAGCCAAGGAGTATGATGCAGGAGCATCTACGACTTCATCAAGAGAGCCAGCATGGAGGAAAGAGAAGAACAACTGAACAACACCAGCACATACATTTTTGAATCACTTTGAATATTGTTGCGCCATCGTTTAACTAAAGGCATTCAAAGCTGAGTGCTCTTGTATTGTATTATAGATAGGAAGGCATTTAATGGTTTTAATGCTGTTAGATAGGATTAGCTGTAGATTAGACAGTTTTACTTCTAGGAGGGAAAACGAATATAGGCACCCTCCTTGTATAATTGAGATTATTATTATTCAGCATTGAGAAAAAAAAAAAGAAGCAAAGGAGAGCAACTCACAGAACTGGTGAAGAAACCCCATGTACAGATATTGAGTTAATAGCAAAGTTTTGATTCAATTCCATGGCTGTGATTATTCTCTATGTGTTGTTTATATTATGATGTTGCATGTTTGCTTCTTGTTTTTCCTATTGTCTATATGCTGCATACGTGATTGCATGGCAGGTTCAAAATATGAGGGATTGAGAGATCGAGCTCCAATCGTTTCTCTATTCAAGATAAGAGATTCCTGCATAGAGTGCAGTGAAATACCTCTGCATAGAGTGCGTTGAGGATGCTGGATAGTTAAAAACCCTCATCTTTGTTTGCCCAGAAGTTGTGCTGAGTTAGAAGAACCGTGTAGGTGAATTGCAGGTTGAGTGAAGTCTCAGAGTCAAACCTGGGAAGAGAAGAATAGGAGAGCCATGGTTAAATTCCATGGACTTGTTTATTTTCTGTGTGTTGTTGGCATTATGCCTTTGCATATTTGCTTCTTGTTATGTACTTCTTTCATATGTTGCGTATGTGATCTTATGGAAGAATTGAGTTCAGAAGTGGTTCTGAGTGACAAGTTGGTGAAATCTCAGGAGGGAGAGTCCCTAGCTAGTACTGGGGAATAGACCCAGGTGAAGCCTGAATGGGAGAAGGTTCGGAGCGAAGGACTCTTCAAGAGGAAGAGAATCGGTGACTTGAACTCTTGAAAAAGAGTTAACCTCCAAGCGCAAGTGGAACTCATTTGTCATTGCATTTCGGCATATCGGGGTTGGCGAGTGCAAGAGTTGCATGCACGTTAAAATCGCGAATAGCGATTTCCCAATTTCGTGGGAGCCATCGATCGTTGGAAGGACAGGTGGCACGAATCCGAAGAATCGGGGTTTCGGCGTTCGAGGTTTCCAACAGCAAGGAAACTTTGTGTCGAGGATTCGTGACCCACGAAATCCCGAAAGTGACGTGGCAGAGTGGGGCCCCAAAAGATAGGATAGTCCAGGTGGTGTTTGATCGAGAATCGGCACTTCAGGGCTCGGGGTTTTGAAAATCATGCGCGAAGAGTGTGTATAGGGTTCGCGATACCGCGAAACCCGATTTCCTGAAGAAACTGTCGGGAGATCAACAGAAAGTTCTGTGGGTGACAAGAAGTCCCGATACGGGATTTGAAGGGTGTTACAACTCTTCGGGCCGTGGGAAAGAAGGTCCTGGCGAGAGCGGTTGTGCCATCGAGGGCAAGTTGCGTCACTATATATATATATATATATATATATATATAGAGAGAGAGAGAGAGAGAGAGATTATTCACTACATATGATACAATTATGCAAGCGTACTTATATTTTGTGAAATAACGAAGTGGATACAAACCTCAAATGTTCCACCCAACCATATACCTCATTGCTACAACTCTTTCAACATAAGGTTTCCATTAATATGGGGCTATGACACCACTAGGGAGGCAAATACCTAATCAAACCACATATATTGTCAGTATATAAAATTTCTAGGCTAAGATACCAAAATATTGCATCAATTTCAAGCAACAGATTCTCATTCCCCTCAGCTGACACAACCCAAGGATGTGTACCCCATTCTTTGCACTAGAATCCGTTAGGCTATCCCACTTCCCTTCTAGGGATTCAACATAGGCCAAATAGGAAGTATTATATATGTGGCTCTAGGAACTTCACCTACAATAATGCATTCTCTAGGAAAATTGTAGGCCTCACACACTTGGAAATCCTATCCACACAATTCTCCATCGAAGGCTCCAACCTTCCCCAAGGACAATTTTCCACCTAAATTGTAATGTACTTAGAAAGGATAAGATGATTAATATGGGGTACCTCCCTAGGTAGGGATATGGGAACCATTATAAGGTTTTGATATCTAAGTATGAGTCTCATTTCCTTGGACATGGTTAGGGGAGGAAACTTAGGCCTAAATCCATAAAGGTAGTTTCTAAGGATGAAGCGACATGAATGAGGACTTGAACCACCACATAGGACCTTTGTAGGGATCTTTGGCCATGAAGGGGTGGCATGGGATCTATTGGAAGGTTTTTAGAAGTAAATTTGGTTCATGGTTCCTTGAACGTGGTTGAGGAAGGAAATGTTGGGTATGTGTTATATTATTTTCATGTGTGTGTGTGGGTGCATCAGATTCAACAAATGCACCTGACGATCCCTAAGGTATTAGGGTTTTGGTGTTAACCCCTAAATAGTGGCTCATTACCCCTTAATTGGGGCATATAATATTAGTAATGTTATTTTATTTATGTCAACTTTAGGCCATTAGTTGTAATTATACCTCCTAGTCTCCTATATATACTAAGGAGACATTTTCATTTTGAATTATCTTGTAATTGTACATTTATGTGGGAATAAAGAAGTTGCCCCCTAGAAGAATCTTATTATATGAATATATCTCTTTTTCAAGGCATTGAGTACTTATTTTGAGGTTTTTCTATGCTATATTGATATTTTGTTCTTAACATATGGTATCAGAGCTCAAGGTCTTGGGGTTTCGCTGCTACATATGAGATACCTTGGAATTTGCACTATAACGTTTTTTCTACAATGTTTCAGAAGGAACAGATTGGAGGGTGTTTAGTAAATGGATCAAGGTACAATGGGTTAAAAGTTTAGCTCCTGAGGCCTTATACTTTTGGAGATAAAGCCTGTGAAATATAGGGTTCTGGAATCATCCTGAACTGAGTCATTGCGTGATTTTCTCTATAAACGTTTTCACATAAATTAGTAAGGTATCTGTGGTCAACCGTTTAGCTTCTGGGTCATCTTAAATTTGTATATGCACCCTGTGGAAGATAGGGTATCTGACTAGTCCTATTGACTAGTCTCAAGATGGTGTTATAGGTAAAACAATCATAACTTCTTCCTAGAGTATCCAAATTGAGTGAGACTAGTTTCATTGGATAGTGGATAGTTCGTAGTATTTCTAGTACAAGGTTCAAAATTTTATATGAATTATTTTGTGTGGGGCATCCTATACAAGTGAGATCTCTTGAAAAGGCCAAAAAATCAGCAAGTTGTGGGGAAGCTACCGTAAATTCCACTTGGCACATCCAATTTTAATAAGACCTATGGAATTGCAAATAAGAAATATCAGAGAACTACAAAAAATAAAGTTTCATACCCAAAAGGTCTGAAACTTTGGAGATACAGTAGAAGAAATATTGTCTAGAAAAACCACCTCAAAATCAAGGTTCAAAAGTGATACTTGACCAACATGCCACCCAGAAAGGGAAATTCTACACCGAATAAGTCTCCAGACAATCCTACTTGCACTCTTGATGAAGGTGAAGAAATACATAGCAACATAAATGATTTACAAAAGAAGATAGTAACAAAAGATTAACTACAAGAGATGGAAGCTAAGTTGGAGGCAAAGATGGATGGTTTCATGGAAGGATTGAAAAATTTCGTAATAGAGAGGACACCTGAAAGTGAAAATGTATCCCATGAAATTTATAAGGTCTCTTCCAACAAACCTTATAAAAAAAAAATTTAAAATAGAGAAATTCTATCTTAACTTTTGACCATTCATTATTCATCATAATAAACCACATATTCAACATCATAATAAACCACATATTCAACATATTCAACATCATGTTAATAAACCACATATTCAACATATTAATGAAAATACATACCTCTAACTGATGCTACGTTTGTTCTCCAACTCTGCCTGATGCTCTGCCAAAACCGACTAACCTCCCAACCAACTAGGAACAGAGCCTCTCCATCTCCCTAGCTCTAGGATTCCGTAAGGATTCCTGGCCCCCGAGCCCAAAAATCCTAGTAATAGGTGCCCCCTATTTCAGTCCACCAAACTCCAACAAGTTCCTCAAGCAAAAACCAGTACCATCCTCTAGCAAGCTACTCCAGCCCCAAACCAGCAATACAATCCTCTCCTCTCAAAATGATGCTCTCCCCCAAAAATCAAAAGGTCCCTCTTCGAGTGTTTTTCCCCTCCTCTTATCCTCCTCCCCCCCCCCC
>ML776762.1:1979314-2011932 GCA_009831015.1 Picea engelmannii | reverse complement strand
TATATAAATCTAAAGTCGGGCAGTAAATCCTCGCATGAGGCCCACGTGCCCCTTGTTATCCCCGTTTTTAGGGATAACTAGGACATGATGTCTCGAGGCCCACAAGTCCTAGACATGGAGTACTGAGAGCAGGATTGACCTGAGCATGGCCTCGGAGGGCCTATCCTTTTCTTCTTCCATTATATTTGTCTTGTCAGCAGCAGCAACATCCATCACCATCGACTTGGTCTTATATCAGAAGAGGTTCTTGCTCCATGAGATAATTGGTCAAGGTAACATAGTATGTGTCACTTTTGATCATTGAAACCTTTAAATATATGCATATTATTCCTTTTATCTCTAACAACTTCTTGGATCTTACATTAGCCCACTTGACCATGCTTGGGGAGATTGACAGGGTGCCCTAGTAAGCCTGTGCCCATAGGTTTTGGTTTTCCACTAGGAAATTTCTGAAAATCCATCGTCTTCTCCCATCATAGCACCACTGTTTCATCTTATCTCTTGCTCATTTATCCCATTCCACTTGTTCAGGCATTGGGTTGACCTATTTGTAGGATTGCACCTTATCTTGTGGGAAGAAGGTGCTAAAGGCCCAAAAGGTAAAAGCAGCTGGTAAAAGACAAAAGCCTAAAAATGAAACCTCAAGATGATTCGCCCAGGGATCCCCTAGAAGGCAATAAAAGGCCTCTCAACAAGAAACAAGAGGGACCGGGAAAATAATAAACAATACCTAGTCAGAGGATAGGGGGTCAAATGAGGAGCCAACCTATTAGGTTCATGGGTACATAACAATATGACATTGCCACCATCTGGTTACCACGCCAGGGCAGTGACCTTTGGTTGCATGGCCAAGGGAAAGGGGTCTCATCACCAGCTAGCCTTCTCATCTCTGTGAAAGTACTTGTGGGTAACACTGTTAGCTTTGGTTACCATGCCAAGGCAGTGTCCTCTGGTTATCCCTTGAATAAAAAGAAAAAGCAAAAGAATAAAGAAAGAAAAATAATAAAGGCAAGAACATGCTTGGAAAAAATGCGTCCTTGGCCCTCACTGCACCCACATGTCTGGACATCCCCTAGCCACATCACCTCACTTACATGGCTTGGATGAAATCTTCTTGGAAACTTTCCTTTTCTTATGGATACTAGCCAAATAGGACGTCTTGTCTTTTTCTCCAATCTTGTATTGCATGTTTTCGTAATGTCTTTGAGTTGTTGACTGATGTATTAGAATTTTTATGCATATGTTTAATAATATTGATGATGAGATTTGATTAACATTTCTATGATCCCAGTGATTCATGAGCCCATGGACGACGTAGCTTTTGACGTGTAGGACCATGCTCGATGGACAGGTACCATTTGGACTGGTACACATGGGGAGATGACCAGTTCGGACCTCCATGGGGATGAAGAGCCCACAAGATGGATGTTGAGACCCCATCAGGGGGTAGAGATAGGATGGACATGGATCAGGGATTTTTCACCGAAGAGGAAGAGGACATTCCATCAAAGGCACTCCAACAGGACTAGACTTGGGGGGAATGAACCATTTTCAGTGGAATGCCAGCCTTGGAAGTCTTGGGACGTCTCCATATTTACCATGATGTCATCCAGCTTCATGTATTCTTTTGGAGGCAGACCGGGCATCAGTGGCACATGTGGCATGTTGGAGAGGCCCCTAGGAGGCTAACGTTTTGCTCCTTGGTATCTCATTTTCCTTAGAAAGGGCTAGCGCCTCCCTTGAAGAGGATTTTACTCTCATTTTTACTTGATCGGGGCCTTTTTCTTAGCGTTTAATGTAAAAACAATATTATTTTGACACTATGGCCTTGTCGGCCTTTTTATGACCTGGAAAGTAAAATTGGGTCATTGATACACTATATATAGAGGGTTTTGACTCTCATTTTATCATCATCTTTCAGTCACCACTTGGTGAGGTCTGAAATTTGCACCCCATTTGGGTTATTGGCTGATTTGAGGAAGGTGCACTTGTTGAAGGAAGATATTTTTGGCATTCTATGGTGTTTTTCTTGAATGAAGGTGTTACAACTAGGGTTTGCATGATTATTTTCTTGATGATTTGTAAGAATTTTTCTGCAAAACTTCTTAATTGAATGGTTGTAGTTTAATTTCTTGTATCTATTTAAAAATATTGTTGAATCAAAACCTTAGGGGAAAAAAACACAAGTAGGTCGTTATCTCATGTCCCCTGATAGAAAAACTTTTAGCCATTGAAGAAGAAGAAGAGAGCCTAGCCATAGCTACACTCCTTTTTCTTCTTCCCTTAAGCTAGTCATACCTTTTGACTTCAAGAGGAAGAGGACATCCCAGGCCTAGGTTATCTACACCTAGGGTCATTCTCTTTTAGGGTTTGATGAAAGAGCCTTTCCTTCGCAACACTCTCCCTCTTTAAACCCTCTTGTCTTGACTTTTCTTTTCATTGAGCTAGTTGTTTGCCGGGGAGGCGAGAGCATGAGTCCTTGCTTTAGCAACACCAAAGTGAGCCTCTCTCCCCTCGGGTTATGATTTTGGAGCCCTTCTTTAGAAGCACTTCAAAACTTATCCCTCTAGTCCTTTAAAATCTCATCTCCTTCAACTTTTGTGTTCTTCACCTATGACTCCATTAACCCTAAGGCACTGATCTAGGGCCTCCAACATTGAAGTAGAATTGGAGCCAAACACTCTCAAACCTATTTTGAATTGAAACCCTAACTACACTAACCCTAACCTACTAACCCTAGAATGCTAACGTCACCCTTGGTTATTTCATCTTGATGCAACAACGTTTCATTTTATAAGCAATTGAATGGTAGTTAAGAGCATTTATTGGATTGAGTGTTGATTTGTTACATTGAATGCTATATCGTTCCATTATTTATTGACAAGTGACATATTTATCATTGACATTTTGCAAACATTGATTTAGTCAATATTTACTATCAAATTTATTACATTGAATATAAGATAGTCACTAATTTATATGAGGTATTAACCAAGATTGCACGTATTAGTTTCCTTGTTGTGTTGTCTCAAGCAGGTGCTCTTCTTTTCTTTGGTTATACTCTATTATTGGTTGTTTAGCCGAGACTATCTCATTGGCGGTAATATGTGAAGGGGAACTTTGTATTTGTGTTGTTATCCTTTTCCCTTTCAAAACCCTAGGTTACCGAGGACGTCTCCCCTACGCCTAGCCTCCCTAAATAGAAACAACCTCCCCATTATGGTGACATTGGGTGGGGAAGGTTCCTATTTCGCCAGTTTGACCTACTACTCCTTACCCTTTCTTGTGTCTACAAACTGTGCAATAGCATTTTGGCACCATTGTCAGGGAACACTGAGTCAATTCTCCTTAGACGACACTTTTTGGTAAGCCTTGCCTCTATATGCCTTATCTTACAAGCTTACTTGGCGACTCCACTAGGGTGTTTTCCCTTATCTTTTGATAGTTTCAAGAAAATTATCTGGCGAATCCATTGATGACAAAGCCAACAATGACTTTGCAATGGGATCCCAGGAATTACAAGCCTTTAGACATGAGAAAAATCCCGGGATACCCACAAAAAATTCCCCCAATAGAAGGAAGATGGCTCCCTAGATTCACTGGTAGCGATGGGGAAAGAGCTGACTTTCATATGAATGATTTTGATTCTTATTTTGGACTCCATCCTGTCGATGATGATGATGAAGATGTAGTGAGGAAATTTTTCCCCACCACTCTTCACAGGAATGCTAAAACATGGTATGATGATCTTCCTGATGCTAGCATCACCTCCATGAACCAGCTAGAATAAGTCTTTCTCAAAGAATGGGGCATAAAATTGGGAGAGATCCAAACATTGCTAAAAAGGCTCCAATGCGCAAAACAAGATAAAAATGAGACTGTTTGGAACATTTGAAATAGATTTGAGGGTTTGTTGTACCAACTTCCTAGGGTCCATTACCTTGAGGGAAAGGACCTTGTGTATCTCTTTACCAATGCACTCTTGGTGCATTTAGGGTTTATCCTGAGTAAAAAGAATCCAAAGACACTCCATGAAGCTGGTGACATGGCCTTAAAAATTGAGGAAAACATTTTCTTGTCCAGAACAAAAAATGTTTTTTCCAAGGAAGCGAAATAAATGATTATGAAGATACCTCAGGTACTCTCAATTTGGAGAAGTTGGTTTCCCTTGAAACTTGTACTATTGATTTTCAAGAAGAAGGGAAACACATTATTGACCAACAGAAAACTAAGAGGAAAGATCTTGATGAGCTTTTCCAAGAGCAAGGGATCATTGAAAATGTAGCAGAGGAGTTGAAACCTGAACAAGACAATAAAAAATCAACATGTCCTCCTCCTCCAGATGAAGCAGTCCACAAGCTTTTTTCACCTACACAACAAAAAGACGATGAGGTTAGTTTCTTCCCTTTTCAGGATTTCGATGATACTTTGTTCCTTGATTCAGAAAGTGATGGAGAAATGGAATCCCCCAAAAAAGTAAATATTCCGTGTTGTACTCTTGAAGACAAAGGGGCAATCCATGAGGATGAAAAAATAACGCATGATAGAAACACCAAAGTCCTCGAAACTCTTGCACAAGATGAAATAGTAAGTTATCCTCCTCCCCAAAATTTTGATAATTTTCTACCTCATGATTTAGAGGAGGAGATGGATGAGCAAATGAGTGTTTTCAATCCTCCATGCTATGATACCGATACTGACATAGTTGATATTGATGAGTTCATACATGTTGGAAGACGTAAATGGGATGTAATCAGTTTTGGTATGGACCCCATTTATAATAATGCGAATCATTCCCAACTATTTCCTTTACAATTATCATGACATATTATCTTTGATTTTGACCAGTGGCAACAAGTAGATGATATATTTACCGATGCTCCCCAAATGCCCAAGGTTGACCTAGTACCATGTTTTCCTGATGATTTTTGGTCTTACCTTGAGTGTTTTGAAGAGTATTCCTTCGAGAAATTGGATTCATTCTATGTAGAAGATTATCAACCACCACTGTGCTCGGTTTTTTATGGGAGTAAGAACATTGTTTTCCTAAAGAAGGATTCTTGTGATGTTTTTCTCCAGCCACCTATTATTACTTTACCCTGTTATTTCATTAAAGGTGTAGTTGGGAATTGTAGCTTCTTCTTTGAGTTTCCTTTGAAGCAAATTCGAGAATCCAAGGGTTGGTTGAAAACTATAGATTTCAGTCTATCATCTCAAATTTTCAATCTTCCCTTGAGGATTTGCCAGTCATCTGATACATCTTTGTCAATCCCTTCCCAGACCTCAGAGTATGAGAACGTCCTAGGTAGCTAGTTTATTGACCCTTTGAGTCAGTGTTCTGAACCTTAGACTTTTCGTGACCCCTTCCTGAAGTGGGTTGAGTACTTTCCTCCAAGATTGACTTGGTATAATTTTATCCCTCCCACCCACCTCCATGAGTTAGACTTTGTGATTCTCTATGATCTGATATATGTTCTAACCCATGTTATTTTTGTGCTTGACTTATCACTATTTTGGTTTATGATGAAGCACAAAGGAAGGTACCATGGGATGTTGCTCGATTGGCTTCACTGGTTGTTTGACTACACCAACATCCAGCCAACAGGTAAGTACAAGTAAGTACTTCACTATATATTTTCATTTATGATTGCTTTATTTATGTATCTATATGTATGTTGGGGTGGCATTACTGCCCCATTTTTTTTACTGATACCCCCATCGAGATTAAGAAGGTATGCAGGTTATGCTAGAGATGTTGAGGTTCTCATGCACTCCATAGTGAGCACATGTCCTTGAGTTGGAGACAGATGTTATCCCCATTTTTAGGGATAACTAGGAGATCATGTCTCGAGGCCCATAATTCCTAGACATGGAGTACTGAGAGCAAGATTGACCTGAGCATGGCCTTGGAGGGCCTATCCTTTTCTTCTTCCATCAAATTTGTCTTGTCAGCAGCAACAACATCCATCACCATCGGCTTGGTCTTGTATCAAAAGAGGTTCTTGTTCCATGAGGTAATTTCTTCAGGTATCATAGTATGTGTCACTTCTGATCATTGAAACCTTTAAATATATGCATATGATTCCTTTTATCTCTAACAACTTCTTAGATCTTAGATTATCCCACTTGACCATGCTTGGGGAGAAATCCAAGGTGCCCTAGTAAGCCTGTGCCCATAGGTTTTGGTTTGCCACTAAGCAATTTCTGAAAAGCCATCGTCTTCTCCCATCATAGCACCGTTGTTTCATCTTATCTCCCGCTCATTTATCCCATTCCCCTTGTCTGGGAATTAGGTTGACCTATTTGTAGGACTGCACCTTATCTCGTGGGAAGAAGGGGCTAAAGGCCAAGAAGGTAAAAGCAGTTGGTAAAATACAAAAGCCTAAAAATGAAAACTCGAGATGCTTTGCCCAGGGATCCACGAGAAGGCAATAAAAGGCCTCTCAGCAAGAAACAAGAGGGACCCGAAAAATAACAAACAAGACCTAGTCAGAGGACAGGGGGTCTCATCACGAGCTAGCTTATTAGGTTCATGGGTACCTAACAGTATGACATTGCCACCATCTGGTTACCACGTCAGGGCAATGACCTTTGGTTGCATGGCCAAGGGAAAGGGGCTCTCATCACGAGCCATCCTTCTCATCTATGTGAAAGTACTTGTGGGTAACACTGTCAGCTCTGGTTATCCTCTGGTTATCCCTTGAATAAAAAGAAAAAGAAAAAGAATAAAGCAAGAAAAGGAATAAAGGAAAGAACAGGCTTGGAAAAAATGCATCCATGACAGGTACAAATTGCCTTCTAAAAAGGCACCCACAGATAACATTATGCATCCTTGGCCCTCACTGCACCCACATGTATGCACATCCCCTAGCCACATCACCTCACTTACATGGCTTGGATGAAATCTTCCTGGAAACTTTCCCTTTTTTGTGGATACTATCCCAATAGGACATCTTGTCTTTTTCTCCAATCTTGTATTGTAGGTTTCTGTAATGTCTTTGAGTTGTTCACTGATGTATTAGGGTATTTATGCATATGTTTAATGATATTGATGATGATATTTGATTAACATTGCTATGATCCTAGTGACCGATAAGCCCATGGAGGGCATAGCTTTTGATGTGCAGGAGCATGCTCAACGAACATGTACCATTTGGACCTGTACACATGGGGAGATGAATAGTTCGGACCTCCATGGGGCTGAAGATCACACCAGATGGATGTTGAGACCCCATTAGGGGGTAGATATAGGATGGATATGGATCAGGGATTTTTCACTAAAGAGGAAGAGGACGTTCCATCAAAGGCACTCCAACAGGACTAGACCTGGGGGGAATGACCCCTTTTCAGAGGAACGATAGCCTTGGAAGGCTTGGGATGTCTCCATATTCACCATGATGTCATCTATCTTCATGGATGATTTTGGAGGAAAACTGGGCATCAGTGGCACATGTGGCATGTTGGAGAGGCCCCTGAGGGGCTAACGTTTTTCTCCTTGGTGTGTCATTTTCCCTAGAAAAGGCTAGTGCCTCCCTTGAAGGGGATTTTACTCTGATGTTTACTTGATCAAGGCCTTTTTCTTAGCATTTAATGCAAAGACAATATTGTTTTGACATTATGGCCTTGTCAGCCTTTTTATGACCTGAAAAGTAAAATTAGGTCATTGATACACTATATATAGAGGGGTTTGACTCTCATTTTATCATCATCTTTCACTCACCACTTGGTGAGGTCTGAAATTTGCACCCCATTTGGGTTATTGGCTGATTTTAGGAAGGCACACTTATTGAAGGAAGAGATTTTTGGCATTTTATGGTGTTTTTCCTGAAGGAAGGTGTTACAACTAGGGTTTGCATGATTATTTTCTTGATGATTTGTAAGTATTTTTATGCAAAAATTCTTGATTGAATGGTTGTAGTTGAATTTATTTCATCTATTTATAAATATTGTTGAATCAAAACCCTAGGGGACAAACACACAAGTAGGTCATTGTCTCATGTCGCCTGATAGAAAAAAATTTAGCCACTGAAGAAGAAGAAGAGAGCCTAGCCATAGCTACACACCTTTTTGCCCTTCCCTTAAGCTAGCCGTACCTTTTGACTTCAAGAGGAAGAGGATGTCCTAGGACTAGGTTATCTACACCTAGGGTCGTTCTCTTTTAGGGTTTTATGAAAGAGCCTTGCCTTAGCAAGACTCTCCCTCTTTAAACCCTCTTGTCTTGACTTTGCTTTTCATTGAGCTAGTTGTTTGCCGGGAAGGAGGAGAGAGCATGAGGACTTTATTTAGCAACACCAAAGTGAGCCTCTCTCCCCTAGGGATATGATTTTGGAGCCCTTCTTTCGCAGCACTTCAAAACTTATCCCTCTAGTCCTTTAATATCTCATCTCCTTCAACGTTTGCAACCTTCACCTATGACTCCATTAACCCTAAGGCACTGATATAGGACCTCCAACGTTGAAGTAGAATTGGATCCAAACACTCTAAAACCTCTTTTGAACTGAAACTATAACTACACTAACCCTAATCTACTAACCCTATAATGTTGACATCACCCTTGGTTATTTCATCTTGATGCAACAACGTTTCATTTTATAAGCAATTGAATGGTAGTTAAGAGAATTTATTGGATTGAGTGTTGATTTGTTACATTGAATGCTATATCGTTCCAGTATTTATTGACAAGTGACATATTTATCATTTCCATTTTGCAAACATTGATTTCGTCAATATTTACTGTCAAATTGCTTACATTAAATATAAGATAGTCACTGATTTATATGAGGTAGTAACCAAGATTGCACGTATTAGTTTCGTTGTTGTGTTGTTTCAAGCAGGTGCTCTTCTTTTCTTTTGTTATACTCTATTATTGGTTGTTTAGGCGTTACTATCTGATTGGCGGTAATATGTGAAGGGGAACTTTGTCTTTGTGTTGTTACCCTTTGCCCTTTCAAAACCCCAGGTTACCAGGGACGTATCCCTTGGGCCTAGCCTCCCTAAATAGAAACAACCTTTCCATTGTGGTGACATTGGGTGGGGAAGGTTCCTATTTCGCCAGTTTGACCTACTACTCCTTATCCTTTCTTATGTCTACAAACTATGAGATAACACCCCCTCCACCTCCGACACTCATCCCTTAACCCTAATCTCCTCCCTCCTTTTCTCTTCAAACCCTACCCTCTCTCCCCTTTCCATTTTTTTTTTTTTTTCAAATGCTAAGGGTGAAGGATGAGGTTGGCCATGGCCATCCCCTCTTCTCGGCCCATATTGATGCCTACGATCTCAGGGACTGGAGGCTACGAGTCCTTCCCTGGTGCCTACAAACTCAAGGGAGTTCTCATCAGTTCAGTGGTCTACTCAAGGAAAACCAGAAGGCAATTTATTATGTTCTTCTTTTTTTTTGATTGGGGTGCAAGTAATGAAGGCTTAATTGTTGCATGGGATTTTCCACATAGTTCTTTGGTTGCATGTGCTTAGAAGTGCAGTGCTAACACGCTGCTCCTCGTGTTTCTCCTTTTTTTAATGATTTTTTTTTGTTTGGTGATTGGTAGCTTCGGCCCATGGGCTCTGGTGCGTTAGCGTGTGTATTGTACAATTTGTGGGATTTGGATGTGTCGAGCAGTGTAAAATCCTTCCATGATATCCTCCTTCATTTTCTTAAGCCGATTTGGGTGCTTGGTCTCGCAGGTATGTGGGTATGTAGAGTTGTGTGTTGTGTACTGCAACTATGCCCTCACAGGTTCCTCCCTGTGGCTTGATGTTGGCTATTGGATGCATGGTGAAAATGAAATGCCTCTTTTGGGCTTCTCCTTTGTGACTTGTTGCTCAGTCTTGGTGCTAGTGCATAGTTCACCTGTGGTCGCGTAGTGCATACAAATTTATGGGCTTTGGTGCTTGTGCGCTGGTTTGGTCAAATTGGTCTAAGGCGTCAGTTTTAGGTATTGGTCTGAAATGGTATGGGTTCTTGTATGGTAGTTTGGTGCTTGTACGAGTGGTGAGATGTGGAAAAAGAGTGTCATTCCCGCAATATCCTCTTTCCTATGACTTGGGCATAGCCCTGTGCATTGTATGGTGAAAGAGGGTTTGATGCTTGTGTGTGGATGCGTTGAGCATGAAGGAATCATGGGTTTAGCCCTTGAGCGCGAGGATTTATGTTTTTGTTAACCTGTGTGTTGTATAGTGTGCATGTGTGTTGGGCCCTTGTGTGTCTTATTTTCTAAACTTTGTTGTTTTGCAGGTGCTTTGCTTGACGTTTGGGCTTTCCTTGGCACCTTGTACATAGGTGTTGAGTCATGACTCCAAGGCTTATCCGAGACTTGAAGGTCGTGCTCACTGATAAACCCAATAAGGTTGTGCTTTAAGCTAAGCAAAAATATTCCAATCTCAATTTTATTCAGTTTGCAAGTTCTTATTCAAGTCATAACAACACATTTCTAGTTGGTTTGCTAGCTGTAATAGTGGGAAAGGAAACTATAAATAAACCCAGAAGCATCAAGAGAGTATGTTGTTCTAATGTTTTGAAGACGATGTTTTGAGTGCATCACCCCTACTATCATTGGAGTTGCCCTCAATTGACATCCATACATTTTTTTTTGTTTTTTTTTTTTTAAATCTAACTCTATCGTGTTAAAGAAGTTTATTTCATGAATATAGTTCTATTTGACTATTTCCACAACTTGTGCATTGTTGTTTAGTTCTACAATATGTTGTTTTCACGTTCCTTAGTCACTATATTTTGTTATATATATATATATATATATATACTCATACTCAGAATTTTTGTTGCTAGACTAAAATAATTTTTTCATACTATCTCACTTTTACCATTGTAAGTCCTTGTATGTTGTTACTCAATATTTTGAGCCCTTTCCAACTCATGTGGAAGAATAGAATTTGGTTATTTTTCCCACACTTGCCTTTTTTATCAGTTGTATTCATGCACAACATTGTATTTTCTCTAATTTTGAACCAGGTTGTTTTGTACTAGGATGTGAACATAATTCTTATTGACATGTTGTTTGGATAGTAGGTTGAGTGGAGCTGGAGCTTGGATCTTGGCCCTTAGGCCCAAATTTACAAGTTTTCCTTAACTATATTATTTATACCTCTAGTTATTTATGTTTATATCACCCTTTTCAAGGATTTTACTTGTATAGGCCAACAAGTTTTAATGTTTTAGGGGGGTTTCACGCAGTTTTCAAGGTTGTTTGATTGACACAAAACATAGCTTTCAATGAAGAGTCAAGAGGATGGGTGGGTAGGTAGGCCCTTGGCTCCATATTTTAAAACAGGGCTTTGATTCTATGTGTAAGGTCTCTTCCAACAGAGCCTTATAAAAACATAAATCAAAATAGAGAAATGGTATCCTAACTTTTGACCATTCATTATTCATCATAATAAACCACATATTCAACATCATAATAAACCACATATTTAGCATATTCAACAGCATGTTAATAAACCACATATTTAACATATTAATGAAAATACATACCTCTAACTGATGATATTGTTGTTCTCCAACTCTGCCTGATGCTCTGCCAACACCGATTAACCTCCCAACTAGCTAGGAACAAAGCCTCTCCGACTCCCTAGATCCAGGATGCCGTAAGGATTCTTGGCCCCCGAGCCCAAAACTCCCAGCAAAAAGTGCCCCTATTTCAGTCCATCAAACTCCAACATGTTCCTCAAGCAAAAACCAGTACCATCCTCCAACAAGCTACTCCAGCCCCAAACTAGCAATACAATCCTCTCCTCTCAAAATGATGTTCTCCCCTAAAAATCAAAAGGTCCTTCTTCAATTGTTTTTCCCCTCCTCTTATCCTCCTTCCCCCCCCTTCTCATTCACCGCCTTCTCCCTTTCATTAAGAATCACCCACCTTATCCCTCCATTAAATGCCAACCACCTTATCCCCTTCTCTTTAATGGTTCCATCATTTGATACACAATAATAATTAATAATTTATTAAACTAGATTTTATTAAACAAATATTTATTCATTAAAGTAATTAATTAGTTAATTTAACCAATTCACATTCAACAAATATTTAACCAGGACAATTAATAATTAATTATTTAAACTAATATACATTAAACAATTAATTAAACCATGACAATTGATTAAATACTTAGGGTTGTTACAAAATTCATGATGAGGACACAAGGAAGGTGAATCAAGAATGGAAAAACTCTAACTTTGGGTTGAAGACCAACCACGTTCCTAAGATCGATATGATGAAGTTTGATGGCAAGGACCCTATCACATGGATACTTCAGATGGAGCAATTCTTTGATCTACATAATGTGCCACATAAACAAAATGTACGAATTGCTTCTTTATATTTAGAACCCAATCAATTTGTATGGTATAGATGGCTGTGTTCTCACAAATCACTCGTCACTTGGACAATTTTCATGGAAGAAATGATAGCACACTATGAGGATACAAGGAGAAATACTTTCTTTAGCCAATTGATAAATCTCAAGCAAAAGGGTTCAGTTACACGGCACATTGAGAACTTCCAAAGATTGAATATAAAGGCAACAGATATTCTATATGAGCACTTGATTGATGCATTCATAGGAACTTTAAGAGATAACATTCAACATGAGATTCACCTTTGGGAACCCAAATCATTGGAGAATGCATTTAGGGTGGCAAGAAATGTTGAAAGTAAAAATATGGCTATGGTTACTAGAAGGACCAATCCTAACATCTATAGAGAGAATAATGCTCCTTCTTCTAAAGCACCTCAACCTACAAGGTTGACACCTCAACAATTGGAGGAAAGAAAAGAAAAAGGGTTTATGCCTTAATTGTGATAGCAAGTATAGTAAGGGACATAAGTGTGGTGAAAAGAAATTATTCTACATATATTGTGAAGAGGAAGAAGAACAAGAACATGAACAAGAACCATCTCAAGATGAAAACGTAGAATCAATTTCATATGAAGATTTGAGTCCCATGATATCTTGTAATGCATTGGATGGAATTATCACTCCTCAAACCCTTAAGATCAAAGGATGTATCAAAAAGAAAAAAGGTAATAGTCCTAATTGATTCTGGTAGTACTCATAATTTCATTCACTATAAATTAGCCAAAGATCTCAATTTCTTTGTATATCTAGCACTAGAGTTTCAAGTAATGATTGCAAATGGAGGAAATATCAATTTCTCAGGAAAATGCACTAAGATCAATCTTACTATGGGGGAACATGTAATGAATATTCCAATGATTTCTATACCCATGGGTGGTGCTAATGTTGTACTAGGAATCCAATGGTTACAATCATTAAGGACAATGGATTTTAATTTTCAAGAACTTTTCATGAAATTTTCATTGAAAGGAAAAGAAATTGAGTTAAGAGGTATTACAGGGAAACCCAGTAAGGTGATAATCTCTAATGGCATGAAAAAATTATTGAAAAAGGGGCATCAAGGTGTTATTGCACAACTATGCTCACTAAATGTTCAAACATCTAAGCCATCTATTCCTCTAGATCTCCAAGGGATCATTGATAAGCATTCCAAAGTATTTGAATATATTCCCAAAGGTCTTCCACCCACTCGAAATCATGATCATGATATTCACCTAATTCCTGGGAGTGTTCCTCCTAGCATCAGGCCATACAGATACCCTTATGTCCAGAAGAGTGAAATTAAGCGTATGTTTGAAGAAATGTTAGAGTCTGACATTATTAGACCTAGCCAAAGTTCTTACTTTGCACCGGTGGTAATGGTATTCAAGAAACATGGCTCATGGCGTATGTGTCCAGATTATAGAGAGCTCAACAAGTTCACTATTAAAGATAAGTTTCCCATTCTCGTCATTGATGAATTGTTAGATGAACTACATGGAGCAATCTATTTCACAAAGTTGGATCTTCATTCAGGGTATGATCAGATTAGAATGAAGGAAGAAGATATCCCAAAAACAACATTCCAAATTCATGAAGGTCATTATGAATTTTTGGTCATGCCTTTTGGCCTTACAAATGCACCTTCCACATTCCAAGGGTTGATGAATTCCATTTTCAATCCCTTCCTTCGGAAATTTGTGTTAGTATTTTTTGATGATATACTAATCTATAGCAAGTCTTGGGAGGATCATGTGCAACATGTTGACAAGGTGCTACAACTACTAAAGGAGCAACAACTATATGCCAAACTATCCAAATCTTTCTTTGGAGTGAAGGAGGTATAGTATTTGGGTCATATTGTATCTCATGAAGGTGTCAAGGTAGACCCTAACAAGATTAAGGCCATGATGGACTAGATGATTCGCAAAACATTAAAGAATCTTAGAGGATTTTTGGGTTTGATAGGTTACTACCGCAAGTTTGTGTGACATTATGGAAGAATAACAACACCTTTAATGACACTAGCTAAAAAGGATGCATTTTCATGGACTACAGAGGCAACTAAAGATTTTGAAAAACTTAAAGAGGTATGTGAAAAGATCCTCTCTTGACCACTCCAAACTTCACAAAAACCTTTATTGTGGAATGTGATGCCTCGGGAAATGAAATTGGTGTTGTCCTAATGCAATAAGGAAGGCCCCTAGCTTTTGAAAGTCGACCACTCAAGGGAAAGGACTTACACAAACCCATTTATGAGAAGGAAATGATGGAATACTACATGCATTGAAGAAATGGCATCCTTACCTAATAGGTAGGAACTTCAAGGTCAAAACAAATCATGATAGTCTTAAATACTTCTTGGAACAAAGACTATCTTCAGAAGAACAACAAAAATGGGTAACTAAGATATTGGGTTATGATTTTGAAATCGTCTATAAAAAAAGGGAAGAAAAATGTTGTGGAAGATGCACTCTCAAGGAAGGATGAAGATTTTGAGGCCTTTCTCTGTGCTATCTCATTCATCCAACCCGATTGGATAATAGAAGCAAGGGATGAATGGAAGAATGACGAAAAATTTTCGACTCTCATTCAAAGGTTGCAACAGGATTCTAGTACATCAGATACATTTACATGGAAAAATGATTCACTATGGTACAAAGATCACTTATATTTATGTAAGAAATCCCAACTCAAACAATAGGTACTATTGGAATTGCACACCTCACCAGTAAGAGGGCACTTGGGATTTAAAAAAACCTACCATAGGGTCAAGAAGGATTTTTTTTGGGATGGCCTTAAAAATGATGTTCAAAGGTTTGTGGCAGAATGTTTGGTTTTCCAACAAAATAAGGTGGAAACAATTAAGACCTCATGTCTCTTACAACCATTAGCCATCCTAAGTCAGTGATGGGAGGAGGTTTCCATGGATTTCATCAAAGGGTTACCAAAGTCTAAAGGAAAGAGTGTCATCATGGTGATTGTTGATAGAATGACCAAGTAAACACACTTTTGTGCACTCTCTCATCCCTTAAAATCTAGTACAGTTGCCGTCATGGATACAGTTCAAAAGCTACATGGTAGCCCAAAGATTATTATAAGTGACAGAGATCCCATCTTCACTGGACATTTTTGGACATAATTATTTTCTTGTTTGGGTACTCAATTGGCTCATAGCTCATCCTATCATTCTCAATTTGACGGAAAAATCGAGATAGTGAACAAATGTTTGGAAGACTACCTCCCTTGATTTGTCTCTGATAAACAAACACAATGGTTCAAATGGTTACCCTTGGCAGAATGGTGGTATAACACTTCCTTTCATACTGCAACAAAAGTGACACCATTTATGGAACTCTATGGATACCACCCTCCTTCCATCACTTCTTATCTAAAAGAAAAATATAAGGTTCAATCAGTGGAAGATCACATCGAGCATCAACAACAAGTTCTCCAAATTTTAAAGGACAACCTGACCATGGCACGGAATCGCATGAAAAAAAAAAGTAGATCATCATCATAGTGAAAGAAGTTTTGAATTAGGGGATTGGATGTTTTTAAGACTACAACCATACAAACAAATTTCCCTCAAGAAAGCCAAGAAGGATAATAAATTATCACCAAAGGACTATGGCCCTTATAAGGGGTTGCAAAAGATTGGTACTATGGCATACAAATTAGAGTTTCCTGCATCTTCACGAGTACACCTAGTTTTCCATGTTTCATTCTTAAAGAAGGTTATAGGTGACAAGATCCCAGTTCAAACTATATTTCCAGAACTTGATGAGGAAGGAAAAATCATATTGGATACTGAAGCCATCACTGACACAAGAATTCGCTAGCTGAGGAATAGATCCATTTCAGAGTATCTCATTAAATGGAGGAAACTACCGGCTGAAGATTCCACTTGGGAAGATGAGTCTTTTATACATAAGCATCCAGAGTTAATCAAACATTGTGGACAACACTTATCTCAAGGGGAGGGGCAAGTTAAGCCCTAAATAGTAGCTCATTACCCCTTAATTGGGGCATATTATATTAGTAATGTTATTTTATTTATGTCAGCTTTAGGCCATTAGTTGTAATTATACCTCCTAATATCCTATATATACCAAGGAGACATTTTCATTTTGAATCATCTTGTAATTGTACAGTTATGTGGGCATAAGGAGGTTTCCCCCTCGAAGAGGCTTATTATCTAAATTTATCTCTTTTTCAAGGCATTGAGTACTTATTCTGAGGTTTTTCTATACTATATTGATATTTGGTTCTTAACATTTGGTAGCTATGAAATACCTAAAATATTGTATATATTGTATTGTGAATGGTGAAATTAATAGAATGAAGAGTTAAAAGGTGTGACACCAAGGAAGGTTGGTTTTCTCCCAGTTAAGGGTTTCCAATGTAAATCTATATGTAATGTGTGTATGATCCATTGATTAATTTTTGTTTTGATTAAGAATCTATATGCATTGCTTTACTTCACAGGTCTAAAACTTACATGTGGTATCAAAGCCAGTTTTGGATTTAGGGGGACGTCTTTTTTTTGGGGGGGTTTGTCTCAATCTTGATAGATTAAGTTTATCCTGGGTTTGTGATAAACCTAGCTTCAATGGAATCTTTTGTAGTGGTGATTCAATAGTATAAATAGGAATGATGAGCTCTTCTAGAATCATGATAGAGAAGTTCAAAGGTAAAAACGTTGAGCTACAAAAGCTCAATATTGAGGACCTTGTTGTAGACAAAAAATAATGGATTGTTGTGGATCCTAGTACATAGCCTACTAGTATGCAGTTAGTAACACACAATCTACTAGTACACAATATTTCGGTACACAAACTACTAGTACACAACCTACTGGTATGTTGAAGGAAGATTGGGAGAAGTTTGATAGAAGAGAAAGGAGTGATATTAGTCTCTACCTGTAAGATTCGATGTTGTTGAATGTCTCAGGAGAATCTACATCCAAGGAAATATTGGATCAGTTAGGGAATATGTATCAATCCAACTCTCTGGTAAACAAGTTCTTTCTTCTAAATAAGTTGTATCATCTTAGGATGGAAGATGGAGATTCTGTGATAGAAAATCTAAATTCATTCAATAGTCAGGTAAGTCAACTTGTCTCTGTTAATATTACGATTTCAAAAGAAGATAATTGTATTACTTTGTTATGTTCTTTGCCAGACTCTTGGGATAATCTAGTTTTAGCAATTGGTAGTACCACTCAATCTACATTGAAGTATGAGAATGTAGTTGCATCCTTGTTATATGAAGAGATTAGGAAATAAAGCATGGATGGTCAAAGCACATATGATATATTTGTAATAGGTCATACCCAAAAAATGAATATTGGTAAGTCTTCAGGGGGAGGCGGGGGATATCGAAATCTTAAGGTATATTTAAGTCTCAAGGAAAATATTTGAGTAAATGATGGAAGTGTGGTGTTATCAGACTAATCAGTAGGTGTGGACACTAACAGATCTCCCTAGATCCACCTAGATCTAGAACAAAACAGGACAGGACATGACTCTTTCCCTAAGTTTTGACCATTGAATTAGCTAGTAGGAAGGAATAAGTAACATACCTTTGTATCGCTTCCTGGGGTCTCTGTTGCTCCCGCTTCGCTCTAGCGCTCTTGTGAGGTCCAGACCAAGACAACACAAACCAACCAAAGTGAAGATAGAAAAATATATTCAATTGTTAACTTATGTGTATGATCAAGGAATTACACAATAAAGTGAGAATAACTTTATGGGAAAGGGACATGCCACTGTATCATATTAATCGAAAGTAGAACATTACAACATGATCGCCTTGATGTTGCAAGATTCCTTTCAGTGGTTCTTGGCTCCAACACACACACTTGCTCAATCCTTGTATGAAGAAGATCAAATCCTCTTGATAGACTTGCTAGAGTCTCCAAGCTCCTGTTCAAGCTAAGCCCTTCACACAATTCTTTCACCAATTCTCAAATGAATCTTTCTTAACCTTTTCCATGAGAATTCAATCATTATATAGGATAGAATGAGATGGTTATTTGGATAAGAATGATACCACAATATCAGGGAATCCAGTACAAGGATAACCATTCGAATGCCAACCCATTCTTCTAGAAGATTCCCTTCTAGAACCATCGAGAATTCACCTTTTTCCAAGATTTAGAGAAGGTTCACACCCTAGCTATGTTGCACAGTGCGATAATTTCACACCCTAGCTTAAGGCAGCCTGCCAGAATGGGTCATTCTCACACCCTAATATATTAGCAGCCTCCGAACTCTCTTCAAAAGCATGTTTTCTGGGAAGAGATGAATGTCTATTTTCTCAGGAGAAAGTTCTTATGAGGAGCCTGAGTACACCATCATAAATACACCATCATGATGACCAAAATCATGGGTAACAGAATGCCCCCCAAAGTATGAGGATGGAATCAGTGACAGCCAAAAGACTTTGTAAGATGCATGTATGTGTCGGAAACCAGGAGCACACCTAATCGGACACCTGTGAACAACGAAGCATCTGCAGAATATCATATATATTAATTCTGAGGTAGGAATTCCCATACTCAGATCAAAGACTGATGACATTGTAGACATAGGTCATGGCCACCAATCATACACTGTGGATCGATGCCATCAAAATATAGCATATCCACCAGGAATACATTGTGGATCTATGTGAGAAAATTTCAAATTGAGACAACATAGCCATGAGACATACACAGTGGATCTATGTGTCGCAGATTATACATATTCCATCACAACCTGGAAAAAGATGATATCTAGGGTCTTCAATATCATCACCCAAAAGTACGAATCTAACTATGTGATTGCATGTGTCGAAGTCGAACATGGTAGAAACCACTTGATTACCGGTCATTGATGAAATCGTTAGCAAGTGCGAGGGAAATCACCATTGATGTCAATGACTCCCAAGGTACACTAGTACAATCCCTCGAATGTGAATGAATGAGTTGAATTTGAACATTCAATGGAATTTTTCGATCAGGGGTCAATGATGTAAACCCACTGTCGAAAGTGAGGAAACCTTCCATTGAGGCATGCAAGTTCCAAGGTACCAAAGAATTTCTAATTCTTGATTCCGGATAATGAGCTGAAGTCGATGGAACAAAACTCATCACAGGAGGGCCTTGATGTATTCCCCATCAATGACATGAAATGAGTAACAGATTTTGAAGGTGAAATAGAGTATGATGTAAGTTGAACTGGACACAGGGAAGGCCGACACAGAGAGAATGGACAACTGCAAATGGCCGACTCAATAGAGGTTTCAGATGAACTTCTCTTGAACATATGAACGACACGACCAATGATTTGGCAGCATTGACTCAAACACGACACAAGGAATGACCTTGTAGAAAATCGAATGAGAGACAAATGGATTTCCCATACTGGCTTCAAATAATGAATAGGGGGTGTCATGTTCAAGAGCGATACTTACTTCCAATCAATATGAAGATGAAAACATATCCCTTTCCCAAATTTTCCCCCA
Source organism: Picea engelmannii (assembly GCA_009831015.1). Classification (NCBI taxonomy): domain Eukaryota; kingdom Viridiplantae; phylum Streptophyta; class Pinopsida; order Pinales; family Pinaceae; genus Picea; species Picea engelmannii. Next base: position 1,992,069 of record ML776762.1, on the reverse strand, counting down.
CCATTTCTAGCGAGTACCTCTTTATTTTTACACAAGATTGAGGAGGATAACATACACTTGTTGATATAAGCTTATCCTTTGGATAAGTCCTTCAGATAAGTCCTTCGGAGTATAATTAATGAACCCTAAGAAGGAGTGGTTCGGTCCCATTACAGGTCTGTCGATGTTTGTTTAACGAGTCCAAATATAGAAAACTCGAAGGTTTTTCATGATTACAGAGTTTGGAAAAACACTTAAAAGAGAACTCCCTCAGTTCCTTTTTTGTAAACTAGTCCAGATGAGACTAAAAAGGAGATAAATTATCGCTCACCAGACGCTTTCTTCAAATACTTTATCAAGCGTGAAAATAGCAAGGTTGCTCGACTATCTTTTCATGTTTAGAGATTCTGAAAAGAGCTTAAAGAGGACTCCATGGGGGTTCCTTTTTCGTATAACCTTGTTGAGCCCGAAAAAGTGATAAAAGTATGCTCGATCGTGTTCTCATGTATTTTCGAGCGTGAGAACGGACAAAGACCAAGCTCAAGGTTTTATACAAAAACCATAAAAAACAATCAAAACATGTGATGGAAAAAGAAAAATTGTGTCTGCATCCTCGTATATGAACATCGAAGTCATTACGCCTGCAAAAGTTACACTCAAAAGGACATTAGGGTTTAGGCCTTAATAAATAAATAATTATAAAAAAACAAATAACATGGTAAAAGTAAATATAAAGGAGTAAAACTTTTTTTACCATATCATTTTCACTTTTCCACTATTTGAGCCGAAAAACCCCTCTTTTACCCTCGAAGTTCAGCGTTAGATTGTGGGAGTTATGAGCTTCCATTCGTCGATTCGTCAGCAACAGTGAGGTAGGCTCTTTGTCCTCTACTCTTTCATGGTTTAATTTTTCATTTTCATTGGTTAAAATTCATTTTTTGATTTGGTTTTGTGAGCCCTACTTGCGCTCAGCCATTCTCGTAAGTGGTCTACACGGGACTTGCGAGAATGGGTCATTCTCGCAGGAGAGCCCATAGCAGCCTTCAAGGTTCTCTCACTGTGCCTGAAGGGCACCTACGAGAACCAAAAAGCACAAAAGGTTTTTAAATATTTTTTCAATGGAAAATAACCAATTCATGAATAGAGTTACTAATCCTCTTCTTGTGCTTCTTATGTAGGTAGTTGGCCATCAAAATGGTTCTTGAATGGCGTGAAAGGGAGAATGAAGAAGACAATTCCATTTTCGGAAATCATCCACCCACTATTGTCGCTTTGAGAAACTGTGGCCTTCTGAAGTAATTTTGTATCCCAGGCTTGAGGGCCCAAGTCAGGTTATTAGAGTACCTTGTGCATATGTGGGATCCCAATCAACATATATTCCATGTTGGGGTCCACACACTGTCCTTAGATATTGAGGACATTTACTTTTTGACTGGAATCTCATGGTGTGGGTACCACGTGAGCCTGACTGGTAGCAGAGGTGGTGGGTTGCCCATGAGTGAGTACTGTCGCTTACACTGTGTTCCCGAGGCAGAGAGGAAGAAAGGAAAAGTAGCTATTTGGGGAGTATGGGATTTGACCCTCCATACTATCTTGTTCACCATAGCTCGGATGGCTGGGAGCTCCACTCCTCACATGGCATTACAGAGTTACTTCCAGTATGCCATAGAGTGTACTGAACCTCAGTTTTTCAACTAGGCAGATGTTGTTCTTTGTAGTATGAAAAAGAAGTTGACCAAATGCAGACGAGGCGACCTTAAGAAATCCGGGTACCGATATTTGTTAGTGTCCTTCTTCCTCGAGAGGGTTCCATTACTGAGGCTGCAGGTTGAGTGGAATTTACCGGCTCCTAGAGATCCAAGAATGTTGAGATGGTGTCGGCTCATGGCCCACCATGTAGCTGGACCTATCATCAAGTATGATGATACCTTCTTCGATTGGTTGCGACCACAGATGTTGATGGTAGACGATTATGCTTATGTCGGGTTGGATTTTCAAGGAGATCTGGACATAGTCCTACCGAAGGATGCTCAGTGGGGGGAACTTGGTAAGAAGTACACAATTTTTTCCTTTTTAAATGTTTTTGTGAATTTTTACCATATGAAAATGTTTTTTATATGTTCGTTCAAAGACTAAATACAAAATTCATTTTTGATGACATAGATGTTGGACCTTACCGACCTCCTAGTACTTCTCCCATTCAGCGGAAAGGAGAGGTAGCGCCAGCACCACAATACACCGAGGATTATCAAGTAGTGGAACAAAACCCAGAGGGCTTGACCGCAGATATTCTAGACATGCCTCTTGGAGAGGTTCCACGACGCGATCAACATTATACAGTAGGAGTATCAGAGTCCATGAGTCGACTGCTCCATAGAGTTTCCAAGGAAGTCGTTTGTTACCGTGAACGTCATCCATGACGTCACTTTGTAGAAGCTATGAGCTTCAGATTTTGACATTTTGGTCTTCGGACAAAACTTTTTGTAAAAAACTCTTTTGATCGTTATATATGCATACGGCTTCTACCGGTTTAACATGTGTTGTGTGAAAATTGATGTGATTGATTTATAAATGATTCAAATGTCTGTCTAATACATAGTTAGCCAATGCATCAATTAATGTATTTAGACATCTAGGAATATGTTGATATTCAATATAATCAAAATAATGTTCCAAGAGGTGAATTCACAAATACACCCGTAACAAAGTAGGACTTTGAATAGTATAGACATTACTTAACTGTAGTACTACAAGCTGTGAATTGAGTTGCACAACCAAATGGTGAATTCTAAGCAATATATAATCAACCAATAATTCGATAACGATCCTATACTCTGCAATATTGTTGGTCGCACGACCGAGACACACACCTCGTAAGGATACAAGTTCGTTTGTAGGGGCATAAATTTCCCATGCAGCAGAAGCAAGGTTTTGAGTACTATGAATAACGCCCTCAGCGAAGCGATTGTAGGGTAGCGAAGACTCTGAAATATGGAAATTAAACACAATGTCACATAAGGTCAGAGACCAGATAACGACAAAAAACAAGCTATAGTAACACACAAGAAGTATGATACAGTAAAAATACAAGTACTCGTGCACAAGTGATTTTATGCATAGTTCTTCTTCAAGTACAACCCATTCCTGGGTTCACTCAAAGGGATACCATCGTAATCTACCAACTCATAAGCTCCTTTTTCCAAAACTCGTCGAAGGATATAAGGACCTCACCACATAGCTTCAAATTTTCCAGCTCCTAGCATATCTCGATCTTGTTCATAGAGGAGAACAAGATCTCCTTCGGAGAAAATGCGAGGCTTGACATGTTTGTCATATTGGGCCTTGACACGTTTTTTCTGAGCCTCTATGACTAAGGTGGCATCGCATCGAGTTTCATCTAATCGTATAAGATACAATATATGTTCTTCCTCAACAAAAGTATTTGGTAGGATTTCAATAACTAGTTTTAAAGAGGGTATCTCACATTCAATCGGGAGAATGGATTCCATACCATAGACTAACTAGAAAGGTGTAAACCCAGTAGCGGACTTGATGGATGTCCGGTAAGCCCAAAATGCCAAAAACAACATTGTGTGCCAACTTGTTTTATGAATCCCTATCATTCATCGGAGCATAGTCATGAGAACTTTGTTAATCGCTTCGACTTGGCCGTTGGCTTATGGGTAATAGGGCGTTGAGTTTTCATGGTGAAGACCCAAATTTTCAGTAAGTTCAGACATCATGAAGTTTCGAAAGTGGCTACCATGATAAGTGACGATAGCTTGGGGAACACCAAAACGAGCTATGACATGATTAAAAATGAATAATGCTATGGTCTTTCTAGTGTTGTCAAATGTCGGTATCGCCTCGGCCCATTTCGTGAAGTAATCGATGGCTACAATAATGTAACCATGCCCCCCGGCTGAGTGAGGGTGACATGTCATGAAATCGATGCCCCATTTCGCAAAGGGACCAACTGAGACCACAGGATGAAGAGGAGTGGGATGTGACCGTATCTTGTTATTATAGGTCTAGAAGGCATGGCATTTTTGAACGGTGATTATGCAGTCATTAAATAAAGAAGGCCAAAAATACCCTGCGCATAAGATCTTCTGGGAAATAGCATACCCAGACATGTGACCACCACAGGCTCCAGAATGGCATTCATTCAGAGCTCTCTCGGCCTCGTAAAAAGTGAGGCAGTGTCAAAAAACAGAGTCAATCCTGCAACTCAATCCAAGTCAAACTTCTTGAGTATCACAATCCATTTGGAGTATTTTCCCCCTAGAAATTGACGTGTGAGAATGTGCTGCATAGGGTTGCAGTTAGAAATCACTGTAGTCTTGTGCGAGAGGATATAGTGCTGGAAGTGTTGGACAGCTTGGACGATAGCCAAGGCCAATTTTTCGACATGTAAATACTTGATTTTAGTAGGCACTAGACTTCGACTCAAGTAATAGATAACATGTTCATCGTTAGAATCATCCTCTTGGATGAGAACCATACCAATGGTGTAATCTGAGGCAGAAAGGTAAAGGAAATAATCGCGAATATAATCGGGGCAAAAGAGAAGCGGAGCATGTGTTAGGGACAATTTCAAAGCCTCAAAAACATTGTGGGCAATGGTATCCCAGACGAACTCATAACCCTTTTTGAGGAGCCACGTAAATCCATGAGTTATCTCGGCGTAATTTGGGATAAAACGACAAAGAATCGTTTCACATCAAGGAATCTGGGTGGATCGCAAAGGGACCAACTGAGACCACAGGATGAAGAGGAGCGAGATGTGAACGTATCTTGTTATTATAGGTCTAGGAGGCATGGAATTTTTGAATGGCGATTATGCATTCGTTAAATAAAGAAGGCCAAAAATACCCTATGTGTAAGATCTTCTGGGCAGTACCATACCCAGACATATGACCACCACAGGCTCCAGAATGGCAGTCATTCATGGCTCTCTCGGCCTCGTCAAAATTGAGGCAGCGTCGAAAAACAAAGTCAATCTCGTGATGATAAAGAGTATCCCCGAGGATAATATATTGACGATCTTGGTATCGTATTCGATGTCGCTCAGTACTGGAAAAAGTTTGCCGAAAAGTCTGGGTTTGGAGATATATAATGATATCACCATACCAAAGATCATCAGTGCTAATAAGGAAAAGAGACTCATCGGGTAATGAATCAGCTGTTACATTTTCCATTTCAAAATAGGGAAAGTCGCATATCAACTCAACAAACACTAAGGACTTCTTGGACTTGGAGTGTTCGAATTCCAAGTCAAACTCCTGGAGTATCACAATCCATTTGGAGTATTTTCCCCCTAGAAATTTACGTGTGAGAATGTGTTGCATAGGATTGCAGTTAGAAATCATTGTAGTCTTGTGCGAGAGGATATAGTGCCAGAAGCATTGGATGGCTTGGACGACAGCCAACGCCAGTTTTTCGACATGTAAATACTTGATTTCAGTAGGCGTTAGACTTCGACTCAAGTAGTAGATAACATGTTCATCGTTAGCATCATCCTCTTGGACAAGAACCATACCAATGGTGTAATCTGAGGCAGCAAGGTAAAGGAAATAATCGTGACTGTAATCGGGGGGAAAGAGAAGTGGAGCACACATTAGGGACAATTTCAAAGCCTCAAAAGCATTGTGGGCAATGGTATCACAAATGAACTCGGAACCCTTTTTGAGGAGCTGCGTAAATCCATGAGTTATCTCGGCATAATTTGGGATAAAACGATGAAGAAAGTTTGCTTTCCCCTGCAAAATTTGCAACTGGCGAAGTGTAGAAGGAGGAGGGAGATCAAGGATCACCTCAAACTTTAAAGGATCCACCTGGATTCCTTGACGTGAAACGATAAAACCCAGAAGACGGTCAGATTCCATGCAAAAAACGCACTTATGAGGATTCAAACGTATACGGTAGAACCGACAGCGAACGAAAATGGCTCAGAGGTAGGTTGGGTGATCGACTCGGTGCATTGAATGAGTGGGTAAATCGTCCAAATATGGTTGAACAATGTGCTTGATATCATGGAAAGCATAAGACATAGCGCGTTGAAAAATTGCGCCAGCATTCTTGAGACCGAAAGGGAGTTTCCGATAGGCAAAAGTACCCCAAGGACAAATAAAAGCAGTCTTAGGTTGATCCTCGGGAACAATGTTGATTTGATTATACCTAGAGAAACCATCCATAAGAGAGAAGATTTCACTTCCGATGCAATCGTTGACAATCTGGTTGACGAAGGGGGTAGGAAAGTTGTCTTTGGGACAAGCTTTGTTGATATCCCTATAATCAACACATACACAAATTATTCCTTGTTTCTTGTCTATCGGGACAAGATTAGAAACCCAGTCTATGAGAGCCACTGGATAAATAAAGCCGGCTTTAAGAAGTTTTTCGACTTTGAGTTTGATAGCCGTGGCTTTACGTGGGTGAACTGGACAAAGGCGTTGCCGGACGGGTTTAGCGTCAGGGTATGTCTTTATCTCATGTATCACTGTTACACATCAAAATTACTCACTTTGATAGTGTCGCAAGTTTCGTCATTACAAAGGTCTCAAGTGTCACATTTTTCTCACAAGGTCGCAAGTGTCGCATGTTTCTCACAAGTGTCGCAAGTGTGTCAGGAAAGCATATTGCCATGATGCCTATGTCATGCCTATAATGACATGAGAAAGACACTCGAAACACCTCAAACATCTGATTTGGAGGAGGAGAAATGAGTCAACAATCTTGCAAACCTTTTGCCATCCAAAAGCACCTCAAAAACTGAGTTTTTGGAGAGGAGCGCTCCCCCTTACACTATCTCGGAGCGCCGACGCTCCCCCTTACACTGTCAGGGAGCGTTATAACACTCCCCTAGCCCTTTTGAGGGAGCGCTATAGATTTTGAGAGCATTGGTGCCCTCTAAAGCCTACTAGGGAGCGCTACAATGCTCTGATCAGCCTTTTGAGGGAGCACTACCTATTCTTGGTAGTTGTTAAGCTGTTGAGATGAATGGGGGAAGCATCATTTCATTCTTGGAAGGCAGTTGGATTCAAATCCCTAGTCTAGCCATGATCCTAGGGAATATCCTCAACTGAAGGAGGGAAATCCTCAACTTCCCCAAGGATATCTCAAGTGGTTAAAGCCTCTCCAAGGCTATATAAGCAAGCTTTCTAATGGTGAAAGGGGAAGGGAAATGGAGAATCACACCAAACTTATGATCTCATAAGTGGTGCTGGAATAGAGCTGATTGAAAAAGAACTGCTAGTATGAAACTTATGATCTTGGAGAAAATACACAGTCAGCCAAAGGAGAGTGATCAGTGAAGCTGTTGTTATCCAAGTTGTGGAGCTTTCAGGCAAGGTTTAGATGAAGAGGACTTGATGAAGATGTCACATTCGCATCTACGATTGTAAGTAATGTTGTCGTTATTCTCATCAATATGACACGCTTGGCCTGTTTATTTCTAGTTTGTGTCTAATGTCACATAAACTTATCATTAATTGATAGATCTGTTTTCAAGCTAATATTAACAGAGTAGGAAGTGGTTGTATCTTGTTTTGTCCAAAGGATCCAGTGAGAAGCAAAGGATCGAAGCGCAACCAGGAGAGTGCAGGGACAAACGTCGATAAAAGGTACTTCTGTCATCCTTCCTTCTCAGGTGTTAGTTTAGATAGATTTGAAAGGAAGTCAGTGTCCATGTTAAGCATTTTCTGTCTAGAGTTAGGGTCAAGCTCTTAGAGGCGATCTACCTGTCCGCAGGGAGATTTTTATACAACAGAAACTGGCGAATCCACTGGGGAGATAGCGTCAAATCAAAACTTCTTGTTTGGATTTTTATCCTCATTGACCTTGTTCTATCCCTTGATTTTTTCAGACCTGGTTCACTCCTCTTTTGATTAGTTTCATGAGCTGATTGGCTCTTTACCTTATCATACTCAGCATAATTGTCGGAGTTGAATTGCAATTTTTTGATTTTTTGACATTTTCTGGGATTTTTAGACCTCGGCGCCCCTGTCCTAGTGTTAACAGAGTGCCAACGCTCCCCCATTGCTTTGCACAGAGCGCTATAATGCTCCTTGCCTTTGGAAATAGAGCATCATCCCTCTTTGGCTAAAAAAACCTTCCATAATTGTTTTTTTTGGGTTTTTGCCTCTGTGTCTCCTCTGCTGAGTGACCTTGTGAGTCAATATTTCTTCCTTTTCAGCCTTGACATCTGTTTTTTTGAAGAATAAACATCTTGTTAGTCGGATATTGTAGCCTTCTTCACTATTTTCATTGAGTTTTTTCCTGTTGAGTGAAGTTTGAAACCCATGCATTGTCTTTCTCTCTGTTTAACTGAGTAAAAACCCTGGTGAAGGTCATCAAAGGCCTACAGACCTCTTCATCTTGATTTTAGTCAAGATCAGTGTTCTTCAACATTTTATTTTTGGGTTAGAAGTTTGTTTTTCTCTTTGATTGTTTCTTTTCTTTCGCTTTTCGTTTTGATTGCAATGAAAGGGTGTATTGTTTGTATGAATTTTGCTTGTGCTAGTTTGATTTTCATTCATACAAAAAGATAATTAGCAAGACAAGCATTGTGTCGAATTGATCACTATTCATATGCAAACAATAGAAGGCATCCCAAAAGTTTTAGCATTACATCAGGATTTGATTGAGAAAAAGAATCGTTTGAGGGCATTCCTTATTAGTGCTTGTTAGTGAAAAGAACTTTCTCTCTCTCCCTTAGATAGATGTTCATAGAAAGGAAATGATTGCTTATCATATTTGATGCACTCTTTGGGTTTGAGTCATAATTCCATTTGTTTCACTTCCATGCACCCCTTTGCGTAAAGAACAACCATAAAAATTAACGCTAATTAAAAGTTATCTAGAACTTTTTCTTTTCTAGGATCCTCCTCCAACAGTAGACTAGGCTTAGTACTTTGGATTAGGGATATGATCATAACTCTCCAAAGTTTCCAAAACAAACACTAGCATCCTGAGTTAGGGAGAGTCAAATCCAGTCATCGTATAAGTCTTCTTGGGATCCCCCTCTCACACAGGGGTTATGCACGAGGTCACATTTGGGTGAGCTAAGGGGACTAACCCTCCGTGGTTTAATTGATTGTGGTGGTCAGATCATATTATGGGGATCACTTGAAGGTAAATCCACAATTATTGCGTGGAAGCCTTTTAGTTGATTTCGGTCTTGATACCCTGCCCGTACGTTTGGATCGGACTGTCGACTATTCCTGCCCAGGGGCTGACTGCGAATTGGTAACCTTAGTGGCCATAATCTTTAGGGTCTTACACAAGGTGACGGTGACGGGAAGTCTCACTGTACTTGGAGCAGACATTGGTCAAACTCACTCAGGATCCTTGGAGGGTAAATCCACAATTACTGCATGGAAGCTTGCACCAAGGCGTAAGTCTGTTAAGAAGGTCGCCATTGTAACTGTTCCACCCTATCCCCGCCCCTTCTAGACTTGATCACGCGATGTTGGATTTCATCACCAACTAGTACGGTCATCAAAAGAAGGTCCTGTTTGCTTGGTTGTGATTCTTAGATTCTATTAGCATATGCTGTTTCTTTTACTTAGTGGACCTTAGGTCGAGTCAGTGTTAATGGCATTGAATCCTGGGAGTACCAATGGAGGAACCCCTACTTCTGGGGAACCTTATACCTTTCCTTCATTTGGAAACTTTGGTCCTCCATATGTTTCCACACTGAGTCTTCCAGGACTCACTATTGGATTACCAGTTTGGTTGTTCCCCACTCCGGTGATCCCAAATCCCCCCAATGTTTCAGTTGCACCTAATAATTTGGATGTCAATACAGCACCCACACATCAACCTCACGTCGACTTTTCACCTTCTTCGTCCATCAAGTCTCCTTCCATTTCTCCTTCTTCGCCTAGTGAAATATCTAAAGCAAGTAGACAGGTTGATCATAAGAAGAAGAAATGGAAAGAGAAGAAGAAGAAGAGTCTGAAAAGGACCAAGGCCCCAACAACATCAGATGTTGGCTCTAAGAAACCAGTTACTGTTAATAGTACTGGAAGTGTTGATGAGATCAACAAGATTAAAATGAAGAATCCAAAACCCAAATTCCCTTGCAGCCTTTGTAAGGGTGACCACTTTCTGAGGGATTGCCCCGGTCTTACACAGGTCTTAGAAATGTGGTCCCCAGCGTCATCGGCCTCTGTCAGTCATGTCGATGATACCCTGTCAACTAGTGATGTTCAGGTTGGTAAGAAGAAGAAAACTATCAAGTTCCCTTGCGTGTTATGTAAAGGTAATCATTACTCTTACCTTTGTCCTCGCATGGACGAGGCTTCTTCTCTTTTGGAAAAACTTCAACTTCCAAAAGGTTATCATCAGCTTTCCTCTGACCCATCATTGGTTGATGGACTGGTCAATCTGGTTCCATCCCTGGTCAGTCCGATTGATCAAGTGGTCAATCTAGTTTCCTCCTCGATTGAACCACAAACCCAAGTACCTGATCCAGTTCCATCATCGGTCGACCCCACTCTCCCATTAGAGAGTGACACCAAAGTGGTCAATCCGTTTCCACCCGTCGACCCCATTCTTCCCTTGGAGAATGAAACTCAAGTGGTCGATCCAGTTTCACCATCGGTCGATCCCATTCCTCCATTGAGGAATGTCAAAGTGACTGATCTAGTCCCTTCCTCGGTCATTCCCACTCTTCCTCTAAAGAGTGCCAAAGTGGTCGATCCAGTTTCACCATCGGTCAATCCCATTGAGGAATGTCAAAGTGACTGATCCAATCCCTTCTGCGGTTGGTCCCACTCTTCCTCTGAAGAGTGCTAAAGTGGTCTATTCAAGTCCACCATTGGTTGATACGATCCAATCATCAGTCGATCCTACTCTCCTTCTAGAGAGTAAACTCGATACTGCCCATGTTTTTCTTGTTAATACAGACTCTACCATGCCTGGGGGCATTCCTCCTCCTCTTGTGGAACCTCCTCCAAGTACCGAAGCCGTCCTTTTTTATTGGGGTGCGCTAACTGGACCTCGTCTTCCCTCCCACATTCCTTTCCAGATTACAGTACAGGTTCATGGTCGGGACGTTCCTCAAACGTTGATAGATGAAGGTGCGTCTGTTAGTATTTTGTCTTTTGTTGCTTGGTACGCTTTGGATTGTCTGCAGCTTGCACCAGTTACGCAAAATCTGTTTGCTTTTAACAGAAGAAATCGTCAACCTTTAGGGATCCTTCCTCAGTTTATTGTAACTTTGAGAGGGAAAACTATCTTTATCGATGTCATGGTAGTCCGAGACCCCTTGGATTTCACTTTACTCCTTGGGCGGGATTATGTCTATGCTATGAAATCTCTTGTATCCACCCTTTTCCGTGTGATATATTTCCCTCACGATGGAAGAATTGTGACTATTGATCAACTTTCATTCATTGGCCCCGATTGGGTTACCTCCCTAAGTGGTTCTTATATGCAGATAGTATCGCCCCCGCCGCATGTCAATTATGTGGCATTGTCTCCCATGACTTCAACTTCCGATGATTTGGATCCGGTAGTTGACATGGTGATCTCTTCGGTAGGGTTATTGGAGCCTAGTCTCCTTACCCCTGTCACGACCCTCGACCTGTGTCCCTCCTCAAGTGATTATCTTCCATCCAGTGAAGATCTCTTGGAAGCCATGACCGAGTCTTGTCCCTTGACATGGTATCCTTCCAGAGCGTTATCCTCTTGGAAGCCATGATCAAGAAGAAGTAATGAGCATAGTTTCTCTTCTCTGTGGCAAGCTTGTTAAAAAATGAAATAGAGGCCACTAGCTTTCATGCTGGGGGCATGTCACGAGCATAGTTTCCCTTCTCTGTGGAAAGCTCATTAAAAAATGAAAAAGAGGTCACAAGCATAGTTTCTCTTCTCTGTGGCAAGCTCGTTAAAAAATGAAACAGAGGCTTTGAGCATAGTTTTCTTCTCTGTAGAAAGCTCGTTAAAAAATGAAACAACAATCTGGGGATCAAACCTGGAACCTTGAGCATAGTTCTTTTCCTATGTCAAGCTCGTTAAAAAATGAAACAATCACCTCTCCCTTCAAGTTGAGTCTTTCGCTAGATCTCATAGATGTCGAGTCGAGTATTTCGTTAGGTCTCATTTTTGAACCTTCATTTCATCCACGTGTATCCTTTTTCTCCATCTAGCACAGAAATTGGTGACAACCTCAAAGTCGGTGAATGAATTGAAGCTTCGGGGACATGTCCCCAGCCTTTGATGATCATTCTGGAGCTAAGCCACCATCTTTCAAGTTGGGGGCATACCGAGCTTAGTATTTGTTCTTTCTCGTGCTCGTAAATACATGAGAATGCAACCGGGTAAAATTTTATCTCTTTTTCGGACCTGTATGGACACCACACAAAAAAGGAACCCCCCTGGAGTCACCTTTAAACCCTTTTCAGACTCTCTAAATATGAAAAGATTGTCGAGTGACCTTGCTTCCTTTCACACTCGTTAAAATGTCATAAAGGGCGTCTTTCGAGTGATAGTTTAACCCTTTTTCGGTCTCGTTAGACTATTGTACGAAAAAAGAACTGAGAGAGTTCTATTTTAAGTGTTTTTACAAACTCTATAATCCTGAAAAACCTTTGAGTTTTTGTCTTTGGAATCGTTAAAGCACACATTGACAGACCCATATGGGACCGAACCCTTACTTCTTCCGGTTCGTTAAACAAAGGAAGAGGAACTTACTGAAGGTGAGTTATATCGAGCATGTGTTATCCTCCTCGAGCTCATTAAATCAAAAAGAGGTACTCATCTATCTGGAT
>ML776762.1:1918675-1978963 GCA_009831015.1 Picea engelmannii | reverse complement strand
ATCAAAAAGAGGTACTCATCTATCTGGATGGGGGAAAAATTGAAAGGAGCAAGCCAAGCAGTCTCTTGAGAACATCATCCAACACTTCTTAGAGTCACCCTTGAACATAGCACTGTGTCATCTGCATGCATCATAATCCGTTGAACCTCTGCACTGAGCCAATCCTCGAGTCCCTTTCACTCCTTTGGGTCACCCGACGCAAGTCACGATACCCACTGCATAGTTTTGGTCCATGTCACATTTTTCTGTTGTGCCTCAGTGTTCAAGGGAAGTATTCGCCTCAAAACCTGTGTCAGTCCATGTCCATTTGATCTACCAATTACATCTCTATGTCCGTTTTGTGTCGTTGATGGGGGATACATCAAGGCCCTCCCTCGACGAGTCTATTCCTGTCGACTTCAATACATTATCTAGGAATTAGGCTTAGGAACCAGTTAGTACTTTGGGACCTGCATGCCTCAATGGCAGGCCTCCTCACATCCGACAGTAGGTTTACATCATTGACCTCTGATCGGATGATTCCATGGATGTTCGACCTCAGCTCATATATTCACATTCACTGGAATGTACTAGGGTATCTTGGGAATCATTAACATTAATGGTGATCTTCCTCGCACTTGTTAACGGTTTACATCATTGACCGGTAATCAAGTGGTTTCTGCCATGTTCGACATCAGAACATCTATTCGCATGGTCAGATTCATACCATATTGGGATTGGTAAGAAGACCCTGGGTTGAGCGATCACTTTGATATATGCTTTGCCCAGGAGGCGAAGGAATTATAAACACATACATTGTAACATAGATCCACTTTGTATTGGTCGTGGCTATGTCTTGTCATCTCGTAGATCCACTATGTATTCTTCATGGTTACGATCAGTCCGAGTCATCAGAGTATAGATCCACATTGTATCTTTGGTGGCTATACCTTTTTATCAATACAATTATGGATCCGCAGTGTATTTGATGGCGGCCATATCTTGCAAGTCTTGATCACCCAAGCATATGTATGCCTGCCTTGGGTTTTGAAATATGTCATGATATTTGTTGGATGTTTGTGTGCAACTTCCGTTAGGTTCTCTGAGTCTATACCCTTGCTTGAATTTCTACAAAGTATTTCAGCTATCAGTTCCCATCTTCTAACTTCATACTTTGTTACACATCAAAATTACTCACTTTGATAGTGTCGCAAGTGTCGTCATTACAAAGGTCGCAAGTGTCGCATTTTTCTCACAAGGTCGCAAGTGTTGCATGTTTCTAACAAGTGTCGCAAGTGTGTCAGGAAAGCATATTGCCATGATGCCTATGTCGTGCCTATAATGACATGAGAAAGACACTTGAAACACCTCAAACATCTGATTTGGAAGAGGAGAAATCAGTCAACAGGCTTGCAAACCTTTTGCCATCTGAAAGCACCTCAAAAACTGAGTTTTAGGAGAGGAGCACTCCCCCTTACACTATCTCGGAGCGCCGACGCTCCCCCTTACACTGTCAGGGAGCGTTATAATGCTCCCCTGGCCCTTTTGAGGGAGCGCTATAGATTTTGAGAGTGTTGGTGCCCTCTAAAGCCTACTAGGGAGCTCTACAATGCTCTGATGGCCCTTTTGAGGGAGCGCTACCTATTCTGGGTAGTTGTTAAGCTACTGAGATGAATGGGGGAAGCATATTTTCATTCTTGGAAGGCAGTTGGATTCGAATCCCTAGTCCATCCATGATCGTAGGGAAGATCCTCAACTGAAGGAGGCAAATCCTCAACTTCCCCAAGTATATCTCAGGTGGTTAAAGCCTCTCCAAGGATATATAAGCAAGCTTTATAATGGTGAAAGGGGAAGGGAAATGGAGAATCACACCAAACTTATGATCTCATAAGTGGTGCTGGAATAGAGCTGATTGAAAAAGAACTGCTAGTATGAAAGTTATGATCTTGGAGAAAATACACAGTCAGCCAAAGGAGAGTGATCAATGAAGCTGCTGTTATCCAGGTTGTGGATCTTTCAGGCAAGGGTTAGATGAAGAGGACTTGATGAAGCTGTCGCATTCACATATACGATTGTAAGTACTGCTGTCGTTATTCTCATCAATATGAAACGCTTGGCCTGTTTATTTCTAGTTTGTGTCTAATGTCACATGAACTTATCATTAATTGATACATATGTTTTCAAGCTAATATCAATAGAGTAGGAAGCGGTTGTATCTTGTTTTGTCCACAGGATCCAGCGAGAAGCAAAGGATCGAAGCGTAACCAGGAGCGTGCAGGGACAAATGTCGATAAAAGGTACTTATGTCTTCCTTCCTTCTCAGGTGTTAGTTTAGATAGATTTGAAAGGAAGTTAGTGTCCATGTTAAGCATTTTTTGTCTAGAGTTAGGGTCAATCTCTTAGAGGCGATCTACCTGTCCGCAGGGAGATTTTCCTACAACAATCACAATTTCAAGGTCAATACCTGACATTTCTTCGTAGCTCCAGGAGAAGATGTCATGAAACTCTTTGAAAAGGGATGTATAGGTGATGATTTCGTCAGAAGAACACGAAGCTCCGATATGGACATTTTCGACGATTCCAAGTTTGACAGATATGTCAAGGGGAATAGTGGGCAAGATATTGCTTAAGTTCCCTTCAGAAAACACATCATGTGTGGACCCGAGAATGATGGAGATGACAACAACGGTCGACGAGGTTGAAATCCGTTGGTAGTTCTCAATGATATGTTTCTCCAGAAAGAGGATGAAATGATGATGTCCATCGTCCCAAGGGGTGTCTTCCATGACAGACATGATCATCTCATCAGTGGGAAAAATGACACAGAAACGATCTAGAGATAACTCACCAAGAGAGGGGGTAGAAGGTGTTTCCGATTGAATGGCTTGATAGGTAGATTCAACCGGACTTAACGACATTTCGTCGCCGTAATGAAGATGATATCCACGGTCAGGTACTATCCAGGGGTCGTGAGATGCAGGGAGTTCGTGAATCGTGGTGGAGATCATGTTGATTGAAGAAACAGATGAGCATGGAACATCAGGCGGTGGAATGGGGAAAGTTTCCATTAACAAAGAGTCCTTGAGAAGGCCTACACCGATGTTCTCATAACTTGGTGGAGTTTTAGTGATGAACGGTACGTTGCCAATACGGGTATCTAAATTAAAGAAGGTTAGTTGGTCGACGGTGATGACCTTTCCTTGATGTGGGAAATGCACCACACGGAAAAGGGTCGACACAACTGCGTGCATGGAATCGATCCAGCTGTGGCCAAGAAGAATATTGTAATCAAGGGGAGCGTCAAAGACTTCCACTTTGACTTGGACCATTTTGCCTTCTAACATGATGGGAAATGAAGGAAGGACACCATAGGGCTTAAAAACAGATCCATTGAAGGCTTTAAGAGTGTTCTGGGATTCGTTCAAAGGGGGAGAGTCAATGGCTTTCCAACAAGTAAGTGACATGACACACGTTGAGGTACCCTCGTCGATAATGGTTCGACAAATGTTTTCGTCAGAGACAATCACTTGGATCTGGAATGCGAGTTGAGGGGGTAATCTTGGAATGTGATATTCCAAGTCAAAGATGATTAAATTCGTATCCGTCGGATCGATTCCACTGATATCTTTCATTAGTGACTTTCGTTTCATAGGACAACTTTGAAGGACTTCGAGGGCTGACATCGCAGAAGGTTCTTGGGCCAGATCTTCAACAATGTTGTAGTTCTGGGCAGCACGAGCATGAGGATTGAAAGCTGATTTCTGAATGACGCCCTTAGGGGGGGATCAAAGAACTATGTCAAGGCTCAGTCATTCAAGATGAATAGGATCTTTGGTAGGTGGAGTCGCAGGAGAGGGTTGTACCAAAGAAGGAGGTATATCATCAACCTTCTCTTTAGAGGGAGAATAATCTTTGGCATGAGTAGTGAGTGCAACGTCGCTTTGCTTTGAATCACTAGTACACATCAATACATAAGACGTAGTAGAAGATGAGGGTTGGTCATGAATGACCAACTGAGCCTGTTGTTGAGACGGGAAGGGTTGGGACAAAATGGCTACAGTAGGTGGTTTTGGAGCTCCTTGAAGGAATTTAGTGACCTCGACGCATCGTGGACAAGCCTTCGTGTAGTGATCATCACCAAAGATAAGACAAGTGTATCATGGTTTGTGCTTATTCCGATCGTCAACAGGAGTAGTTTTGGTTCTCTCTACTTGAGAAGTATTTTTTTCCTCCTTATTCTTACCCCTTACCTTTTTGGATTTGGTTTTACCATCTAGGGTAGATTGAACTGCATGTACCTCAAAAATCTTGCCAGTGGGAGGGGCAAGAGATGGAGCATTTTGAACATTAGAAGAAGTAGGTTTGAGGTTTGTGCTTGAAGCAGAATGTGGTTGGGCCTGGAAAGTGCTAATCACACCGTCGGCTGCATGCGAAGAA
Organism: Picea engelmannii; assembly: GCA_009831015.1. Classification (NCBI taxonomy): domain Eukaryota; kingdom Viridiplantae; phylum Streptophyta; class Pinopsida; order Pinales; family Pinaceae; genus Picea; species Picea engelmannii. The sequence goes on along the minus strand of ML776762.1, from coordinate 1,974,547 downwards.
GCTAGAGTAGTTGAAGTGGTGGAAGTGGAAGGACGAGGTAAGTCAGGTAGTAAATCGTAAAGGGTTCACGTTTGTGAATAACTGAGGTCAAGGTATTGAGAATGACTTATGGCATTCTCTTTCGTGACTACTCCACCCATGGAAATCTCACGACCAATGTCGTTGACAAATGATTTTGTGAACCATTCTGCGATAAATTGATCGGGGAGTTTGAGTTTAATAAGATGACGTCTCCGTCGCCACTCATGAATGTGATCAGATATATGAGTGGCTTTATTCTGTTTGAAATAGGTCAAAATCTCGGTCCCCATGTCATAACGAATCGGTAACTGGTAGTGTGTGAGGAAAACCATGGCTAGGGTGTTGAAGTCAGAGAAGGAACCTTGTGGAAATTCTATATACCACTTCACAGCAGAACCTATGAGGGTTCGTTGAAAAAGACGTAAATGAATAGAGTCATCCATCAATGAGTTGGATGAACACCATAGGTGGAGATTCATAACATGATTTTTCGGGTCCTCTCCCACTTTTCCATCGAATTTATGAATGTCCGATGGTAGCTTGGCTAGGATAGCAGGCCATTGGGGAGAGTGATGAATTGGATCATTTAAAATCCTTGACAAATCTAGAAGATCCAAAGTGGACAAAAAGGGTAACTATCAATTCACCTACGGGTACTGGTGGCATTGGGAAGGAATCCCCATCGACAAACTAATAGGACCATACACAGTCTTCATATAATGTAAAGACCCAGGCAGATTCAGTGGTGGTTGAAGAGGATAGTAGCTCATGGGATTGTACCCTGGAACAGGAACGTGAGTTTGAGCAGTCGAGCCCCAAATAGGATTGAATGAACCTGGATATGGTTGGCCCATACTGGGGGGTATTACGGACGTAGCTGGAAACTGCTGCCCCCCCAGTGGATTGAGGAGGATGTTGTATCAATTGATTCCAATACTAGGCCAAGGACGGAGGTATGTTTTGTCGATAAGGTGGGGTCGGTCCTCCTATCGAAGGTGGTGTTCCAATTGGGGGCAGTGTTCCAATTGGGGGTTGTGTTCCAAATGGGACTTGTGTTCCAAAAGGAATTTTCCTGCTGCGAGGGGGTTGAGTCATGCCACCTTGGTGAAATTGTCCACCGATGGGAATTTGGTAATTTGGAGAGAATGATGGAATAGTGCCACTAGGATTACGATTGCTAGTAGAAGACGAGGAAGGTCCTCCAAAAGGAAATTGAGGGAGTGTCAGAATAAAACCGAGAAGAGAGTGCCCAGAAGAAGAAGGACCACCAGGAGAGTCGGATGGATTTTGTGTAGGAGTGGGAATGGAAGCATTCAACACATAATATCCTGGTGGTAGTGTCGGGGTGACGTTGGGCATACGCAGTGTGCTAATGGGAGTGATACTAACCAAAGTAAACCCAGTTGGAACACTCATAGTATCTATATGTTGGGCCATTTCGATAGGGACGATAAAGTGATAGGTGGTAGTCCCTGGATTAGAGATTTCAGAGATCATAGGTGGGGTGATTTCGGAAATCACAGGTGAGCCTGGACCAAAAAGGTCCCGTTGAAAAACACCTGTAGACCCAAAAAGATCTTGGCCTTCTATGCCTGGAAAGGGTCCAACTGGCGATCCAGAAGATGTAACAACCAAGCCTCTAGAAGAATTCAGTCACATAAACGATCACTCAGAATCAGGGTGAAGTTGAAAGTCCTCTCGAGTATTGGTGATTCGGAAATTTTTGAGAGAGTTAGTTCGTTCCACTTGTGGGGTGGTGACATCTGGGACTTCGCTCCACTGAGGAGAGCCCTTAGGTGAACTTGTAGGCAAGGGTTGAGAACCTTCTAGATTCTCTGGAGATAAACCCTTCATTCTATGTGAATGACATGGAGGAGCTATGGTAACCGAGTGACAAACTTCACGAAGAAAATCTTATGGTCAAACTCTGGTAAACAAACAACATGCGCTAGTAAACAAAAGCTAGGAAGTAACACCAAGAAAACAAGACCTTTTAATGCCAAAGTCACTAGTTGGTGATGAAATCCAATGTCACAACAATGAAATGAGAAGGGGCTGGGCTAGAGTGGAAAAGTTATGCAGACGACCTACTTAACGGACTTACACCCTGGTGCAAGCTCCCACACATAATCGTGGGTATACCCTCTAAGGAGCCTGAGTGAGTTTGGTCAACGTCGATTCTAGGTACCGTGAAGACTTTCCCCTTCACAGTCACCTGTTGTAAGAACCTAGAAAGATAGGCCATTAAGGTTACCACCAACAACAATAAATCCTGGGGGGACAGTCGACAGTTTGATCCACATGCAAGGGCAGGGTATCTAGCTTGAAATCAACTCAAAAGGCTTCCACTCATCATTGTGGGTATACCTCCGAGTGATCCTTGTAATACGTGTAATCTATACACTGATATCAACAAAGCAGGGTGAGTAACTCTGTCGATATCAATGCGACCTCGTGTTTGACCCTTGTGTGAGAAGGGTTTCCCAGGACAAGATCTTGCAAATGGAATTTAACACTCCTTAACACAAGATGCTAATGCATGTTTTGTGGTTTGGAGAGTGTATCTCTCTTCCTACTCCAAAGCACTAGCCGAGCTAAATGTTGGTGTAATAGAGCCCTAGAAAAGAGTTACTAGTTAAATTTTATGATTGCGCAATGTTATTAGGGGTTGTTGTTACTCAAAGGAAGTGGAGATGAAACTGATGTTGTATAAGACTCTGACCCAAGGATGCACGGATAAGAATGAAATATAACAATTTTCGTTCAATGAATCCTATGTATGGGAGGGAAAGAGAAGTTTTCCGGATCAAAATTGAACTACAAGACAATTTCCTTTAAAATGCAATTGCAACAAATCACGCAAAAATAACAATTCTCTATTGTTTCTTTTTCTTTTTCAATAATTTCACCAATTGATTTTCAATGCTTTCGAAGACAAAAAATGTTTTTGAAAGAAAAACGTTTGTTCACTTTTCAAAAAGGACTTACACCATGAAGGTGAGAGTGCAGAAAATCCAAAAACCAATGAACAAGAAATAAATAGAAACCCAAAACAATCTTTCAATGAAAACAAAAATAACAAGCAAACCAAACTAGTCTTTTCAAATGCATGATAAAAATGATCTTTCAAACAATGAACAAATGATAAAGACAAGGAAGCTTAACTTTCAACCAATCACCAGTCCTTAACCAATCAAGCACACTCAGATTCCAAAATCAGAGAGTACATCTTCGCAAAGAAAAGTCAAGAAACGAAAGTGACAGGAAGAGCCTTTGAAATCCTAAGACTGTTCATGCACAAAAATGAAGACAAGAAAAACAACAATCAATGGTCCAAGAAACTCTCTTGAGGCACCTACACTGATCTGGGCAGTTGAAGATGCAAAACTCAAATCCAAAATTTTGAAAAATAGCGTTCACGGACCAACAATATTACACCATGCAAGAATGAGTGATTCTCGCAGGTGAGCTTTCGGCAGAGTGCGAGAACCTCACACTGAACCTAAAGACAGGGTGCGAACTCTATAGATTCTCACAGGCTACTGTGGAGTGCAATGCGAGAATGTCTCAAACTATTCAAATTTTTGGAAAAAGACACAAAATTTGAGGAGGCCTCTGGACCTAGAGGGTCTTTCAGGGTATCCTGAAGACTCAGAGATTGATATGAATGGAGAAAGGTAAGGCAAGAGAAAAGGGCCACGGAAAAATACCAAAAACCACAAAGACAATGGGTTATATCCCTAGTGGAGTCACCAATTTTGTTATCAGACTAATCGGTAGGTGCGGACACTAACAGATCTCCCTAGATCCACCTGGATCTAGAACAAAACAAGACAGGACATGACTCTTTCCCTAAGTTTTGACCATTGAATTAGCTAGTAGGAAGGAATACGTAACATACCTTTGTATCGCTTCCTAGGGTCTTTGTTGCTCCCTCTTCGCTCCAACGCTCTCGTGAGGTCTAGACCAAGACAACACAAACCAACCAAAGTGAAGATAGAAAAATATATTCAATTGTTAACTTATGTGTATGATCAAGGAATTACACAATAAAGTGAGAATAACTTTATGGGAAAGGGGCATGCCACTGTATCATATTAATCGAAAGTAGAACATTACAACCTGATCGCCTTGATGTCGCAAGCTCCCTTTTAGTGGCTCTTGGCTCCAACACACACACTTGCTCAATCCTTGTATGAAGAAGATCAAATCCTCTTGATAGACTTGCTAGAGTCTCTAAGCTCCTATTCAATCTAAGCCCTTCACACAATTCTTTCACCAATTCTCCAATGAATCTTCCTTAACCTTTTCCATGAGAATTCCATCAATATATAGGAGAGAATGAGATGGTTATTTGGATAAGAATGATCCCACAATATCAGGGAATCCGGTACAAGGATAACCATTCGAATGCCAACCCATTCTTCTAGAAGAATCCCTTCTAGAACCATCGAGAATTCACCTTTTTCCAAGATTTAGAGAAGGTTCACACCCTAGCTATGTTGCACAGTGCGAGAATTTCGCACCCTAGCTTAAGGCAGCCTGTGAGAATGGGTCATCCGTGCACCCTAATATATTAGAAGCCTGCAAAATCTCTTCAAAAGTATGTTTTCTGGGAAGAGATGAATGTCTATTTTCTCAGGAGAATGTTCTTATGAGGAGCCTGAGTACTCCATCATCAATACACCATCATGATGTTCCCAAAATGGAATTCCTACCAAGTTAAGAAGAACCTGAGAAGATAGAGTTTGAGTTGGATGATGCAAAATTGCAATCAACTGAAGAATATGAAACAAAAGAAGAAGAACTTCATACCCTAGTATTTAGGAGATCAATGAGGGAAATAAGGAAACTAGAAAGGTATAGTCCACCTGATTTTAGTTCTAATTTTTATTTATCTATTGTTTATGATGATCCTAGAACTCTGAGGGAAGCAGTGAACTTAGAGGAGAGTAAACTATGGAAGAAGACAATTCTTGAAGAAATGGATGCCTTGAATAAGAATTAGGCATGGGATCTAGTTGAATTTCCAGCTGGAAGAAAATGTGTTGGTAGAAAATGGTTGTTTAAGAAGAAGTTTAATGTACAGGGAAAAGTGGAGAAATACAAATCTTGGTTAGTAGAAAAAGGTTTTTCCTAGGTAGAGGGAATTGAATTTGGTGAGATTTTTTCTCATGTTGCCAAGTTAACTTCTATTAGATTTATTTTATTCATTCATATTTTTTTTATCTTGAAGTGGAACATATGGATGTGAATACAACATTACTACATGCGGATATGGAAGAAGAAATCTACATAGGAAAGAGTTGGCGTGTAAGCTAAAGAAGTCACTATATGGTATGAATCAATCACCTAGGATGTGGCACCAAACTTTTGACACATACATCCTTGGATTGGGATTTGTGAGAAGGGATAATGACTGTGTATATTCCAAGCAGGCTGGTAATCACTTCATTTATGTAGTGTTGTATGTTGATGGCATGTTGTTGGTAGGAAATAACATGGATGTTATCAAGGAGGTGAAATCATGGCTATCCTCCAAATTTGACATGAAGGATCTTCGTGCTACTAACTTCATTATGGGAATGGATATTAAAAGAGATCGTGTAAACAAGAAACTCTGGTTGAATCAGAGAAAATATGTTGATATGACATTACAGAGGTTTAATATGCATGGAAGTAAACCAATCAAGTTTCCTATTCCTGTAGGTGTAAAGTTATATGTAGATCAGTGTCCCAAGACACATGAAGAAGAAGAATACATGTCCCATGTTTTGTATGGTGGTACAGTTGGCAGTTTGATGTATGCAATGGTTTGTACTAGACCAGACATTTCAAATGCAGTGGGAGTGTTGAGAAGGTATATGTCAAAACCAAGGAAGGATCATTTGACAACAATAAAGAGGGTCTTCAATTATTTGCATGGCAGTACCAGTTATGGATTCTGCTACTGTTGGGGTCTAAAGATGTCTAAAAACAGCCTTAGTTTAACATTAATTTATCAACCCGAGGATTCATCTTTTATCTCAAGAATATCAACAAAGTCTGTGCAGATATCTCGTAGAGGCTAAAACCGTGTAGTTAAAGCAAATCTGAGTTTATCAACAAGTTCCTCAAACATTCATTAAAGATTCTAGGAATTGAAATCTAATGTTGTGCAATGGAAAGGAACTAATTAATCTATTGAATTCATTTTAACTAAAAGTAGTAATTGAATCTAAATAAAGACTTGCAGAATTGAGTATTACTATGAATCAAATTACTGGAAATGAAAAGGCAAATTACTCTATCTATGGAAAGAAACAACGATTGAAATCTAATTGAAAGAGACAATAATTGTACTTCTATTGAAAGGAACAACAACTATATATTAACGGAAAGGAACAATGAATGTAAACTAATTGAAAGGAACAACAATTGCGAATCTAAGTAAAAGGAACAACGCATATGAAATTATGAGGAACTGTCACGCATCAAATCTCAGTAATAGAAACTGGAACAACAATCATCTAATGCTTAAGGAAATATCTATCCCTTGCAAATGATATAAAATCATGAACACACTTATGCATTCATTTAACTACTGTAAAACATAATCGAATCACAAAACAGAAATTGAACTGATACAATTACAGGTCAAACAATAGCTCCTTCAGACTGGGCCCTTGGTCCTTAGAAGCACTACTATTCGAAACTCAACATGTAGAAATGGTAAAAACGCTCAAAGATTTTATTGATTTCATAGTTGGTACCACATTTACAAAAACTACTAAGGCAGAGCAATTCTAAGTTATGAGTTCTTGGGTGCAATTCTTCTATATCCCTTCCAGGATCTATTACCCCTGATATATTACAATAATTTGGGTAAATTAATCTATCCTAAGGATCAAGATATCCTCCATATTGCTTTACTATTATAAATTTACAATATAAGAAACTCAATCATCTTCAAAAATTCCTTGCGCCATAAAGTCCTCAACCTCCAATAGCTTGCGCATATTCAAGATTTCCTTTTCTATCTCGGGTTTGACAATATTTAACCAATCCTATAACACAATCAAACAATTCCAATCGTATTTTAAGATCTATGTAATCTAATTTCAACAATAACGCTAAAGGGTATATTATTCATTTTCTATCCTATTTTCTCCTAATTAACCGAAAAGTCAATCAAGATGATATCATGAAATGTGGGAAAAAGGAAGATATTTATACCTTTTTCATAACATAACATACCCCCCAGCTTACCTTCTTGCATGTCCTCATGAAAGATAATATCTTACATGTAAATCAGTAATGTTGTAAGGTGGAAAGGTTGGTTCACTAGGCCTCCTGAATCCATTGCTTCTTTTGAGTTCTCCAAAAGCAACATCCTCCCTTTTCTTGTTAATTTGATAATATTTTTGGTAACTTTCTGGAGGAAACCAGATGATAGGGAGATTATATCTGCACCCAATCCAACAAGTACCTTCCTCTTGGAGCAGTCTAGAATACCTTTCTATTATGAAGGTAGCTGCAAAGAAATTCTTGTACCCAAAGGGTTCTCTACTCTTTACTTCACTGAAGGATGCATCCCATCTCATTTTAGAAGCAACAAGAGCTTCTTCCTTAAGCTCTCTAAAACGTGTGATACCTGAACATATAACATGTAGATGGATAGGGGCTAAGGAGTCTACTACCCCCCCTCTTTTCATAAAGGTTTTATGTAGCATAATGGATGGAAAGGACTTTGGAGGCTCTCCCCTGACCTAGAGATCTAGCCCAGTTTCCCTCTTTAGGAAGGTATTGTGAAATTTACCCCATCTGACTTGGTTCTGAGTAAATGACAGAAATTCCTAAAACTGTATGTCACCTATGAATGGGATAGGGTTATCTTTCCTTTCTTCTTCCAGAATGAAATTATGAAAGTATAACTCACACAGAAGGTAATGTACCTTTTTGTCCTGCTCTCTGAAACATGAAATAAACTCAGGTACAATGGTAAATGAAATGGGTTTACCTACTCTGATGGCCTTCACTCTCAATAACAGATATCATTCCAACAATAATAAAATGTAATTGGTGTCATGGCCTCTGCAATTGATATCATCAGAGTAGACATCACAAATTTCTTTGATTTGCTCCAAAACTTTTTCCAATTGGGTCTGTACCTTCTTTACCTTCCCTTGAGCTCTGGTGAGCTCGGCATAGGTATTAATCTCTATTGTTGTCATGTCCCTTAGTTGTTTAACAATATTTTGATGTTCAGCCCTAGTGACCATCTCATCTTGGTGTTGAGACAATGCTCATTGGGCTTGTCCTAGATCTGCCTTTAGCTTATCAATGGTGACACCCTGTGCTTGAGATTGGGATGCTTGGTATTCTTCCATAGTGCCCATCTCCTCCATGGATTGAGTTAATGCTTTTTGGTCCTGTGTAATATATGCTTCCAATCTGTCCACAATAACACTATGTCTATGGGACTGGAGTGCTTGATGCTCTTCCATAGTCAGTAATTCATTTCTGTTTTGAATCAGGGTTTGTTGAGACTGCATCAATTCTTCCTCCAATCACCTAATGGTATCATTCTTATCAAGGATTTGAGTTGTTTCCTCTAAGACTGGGGTATCTGTCTGCACCTCAACATCAATTGTTTCTGTAGCTATCATCATTTCCTGTGTTTCTACGAGAATTACTTCCTCATTTTGAGCTACTGCCTCTTCTACTACTATTTCTTCAGGGTCTGTCAGTGTCCCTACAGAATTTGTAGTGACTGCTTCTTTAGGAAGAGGGTTTCTTCCTTGCACTCTGGCCCTTTTCTTGTTCTTTCTTCTATGGGCCTTATCTACTTGTTCTATCTGCTTCCTCAATTCTTTAATAATTTCCTTGATTTTACCCACCTTTTTCTTTAATACTTCAGCCTTCTAGGCCTTTTTCTTCAATAGTTTGTTTTCTTTTTTTAACTTTCTAATTTTCTTATGGCTCTTGGCTAAATTTTTTATATGAGAGGTCTCAAGGTCTTCTTCATTATAGCCAACAGATGGTTGTTCCTCTGTTCCTTCAAAATGTTCTATCTTTCCAAGAGGGATTCTCATTTCAAAATGAGGTTCTTCCTATGTTGTTTCCTCTGGGAAAGACATTTCAATATCAGGAAAATCTTCAGCTAGTTTTCAAGAGGAGGGTTGTCCTAGGCATTTTTCTAAATTATTTCTTTCTCTGTCAATTTAGGTTCCTAAGATCCCCAAAACCTGAGATATTTCTACCTCATATCTCTTCAAAAATTGTTATGTCAGATGCTCTAATGTTGGTTGGGTGTCTTCCTAATCATTCATTTGTAAGGTCTATTCTACTTGCCCAATTTCTTGAACATTTTCCTATAGAGACTGTTCTGTAAAATTCTGAAGTTCTTCAGGCTGTTTTGTTGTATCCTGAATTGCTTCAGTCGTTTCCTGAATTCATCTACTTCTCCTCCTTGTCTTAATGATGTATTTAGGGGAAACCATTGCTCTCTTCCTATTTTTCGTTAATGCATGTGTTTGTGAGGTCTGTGCCTCTGTGTTTTGGGCAGGGTCTGCCTTAGCTTCAGTTTGAGGAGATGGAATTTCTCTTTGGGCGGTAGTCTCCTCTGCCTGTCTATATTCAATTTCCTATGGTGCGTCTTCATGGAATAATTTAGGTTGCTCTAGTTGTGGAGGTCTATTGGCCTCAATCAAACTATCCCAGGTCAATTGAGTTTTACTCAGTGATTTATTTGTTATTAGTTTAACTAATCTGTGGTGGCTGATAATAGTAACAAGATCCTTGGACTTTTGTGTTCTTAAGGAAACCTCATGTAATATGGAATTCATAAAGAAAGGTAGATTAAGTACTAACCATTGTTTTAAGGCTACCAGAAATTTGAGGTGGCGATGTCGAATTATGTCATATCGTCCATCACAGGTGATGTACTGTTGAATTACCCCTGCTAGTTCTTTCCATGGTTCCCTGAGGGTACTGGGATTACGTCCCTTTCCCTTCTTATCCAATTCTTCCCCAGGGTCTGTGAAAGTTTCCACAGCTTCCTTCAACACTGTGTATCTTCCTGTCCACTGAATGCTCGTTTTAAGGAGGCCTGTGACCTCTGCTAAGATTTATGGGGTGACTAAGATTTGTATGCCTCACACCATAGAGATTTCTCCTTACATATTCTGAAAGAATTCAAGTGTGACATTCATGTCATATCCTTGCAAACGGATGAAGTACTCCATCCATCCCAGACATTGTAGGATTTATCTTGCTTGCTATGTAACCTGTATTAAAGTTGGCTCCTTGTGCACACTTCTGCCACCCATTTTTGTGAGAAAATGCAAAAAAATATCATTCCTGGTAGCAGACTTGGTTAGACCAGCTTGGAGGAAAAAATTACCGAAAATAGAAAATATCATAGAACAACAAGTGTTTACAAATGTGGGTATTTATTACAATCATTACTATGTTATCAAAAAGCATGTCAAGCATCCACTCCCCTCATTAATGTAGAGTTCGACCTCGACCGTCAGCATAGGGGAAAGTAATGAGTGTAGGTATTTCTGGTGAGGGATATTGATTTCACTACCACCACCAATGGGGATCAATCATTAATTTTCAAACAACATATTTTAATGGTAATCATTAAACGTTAGTCCCCTTTCATGGAGAAAAATTGAATTTAATACACCTATACTCAAAAAAATGTTTTAAGGATACATAAGCCAAATAAATTAAATATTTTCATTTAAAATAATATCCCACATATCATAATGTTGTTACTTTTCCGTTTTATTGAATACATCCGAAATGATAGCCTCATTATTGAATGAAGGAAATATAGAGACACCCAAAAACTTGGTGTTTAAGGTAAACTTCCATACCACAGGTAGAGCCACTTATGCCAGCAGGCGTCCATAGCCTTGATAGGGTTACCTTTTAACCATTATATGAGCTTGTATCCTTGACAAATATTTGAATCGTCTTTTCCAAAAAGACCACTATCCTGGTTTGGTAGCCAGATGGTGATAATTCCACTCACTAGATTGTAACTTAAGTGAACAAGTCGGCTCATGATGAGACCCCTTGTACTTTGATGAGAAAATGTCAAAGGCCATTGCCCTGGTGTGGTAGCCATAATGGGAATGTCACTTATGTTATTATCCTATGATCATGGTAGGTTGGCTCGTGATGAGACCCCCTATTATTTGTGGAAATTTTTTATTACGTTATATATATATATATATATATATATATATATATGAATCATCTTTTCCCGAAAAAAGACCATTATCCTGGTTTGGTATCCATATGATGATAATTCCACTCACTGGAGTGTAACTTAAGTGAACAAGCCAGCTCGTGATGAGACCTCTTGTCCTTTGAAAAAAGAAAATGTTAAAGGCCATTGTCGTGGTGTGGTAGCAATAGTGGGAATGTCACTTAGGTTAGTATCCTATGATCGTGGTAGGTTGGCTCGTGATGAGACCCCCTATTCTTTGTGGGGAAAAAAAAATTATTTCTCTTTTTGTTTTTGTTTTTTTATAGAGGTGTATGAAGGGAGACTCATCTACTCCTTAAGAGTAAGGGATAGCGTAAATAAGTGTAATGATTCCAAGTAAAAGTGTTCCTAAGACTCCTTATTATAATGTGAAGGAAATATATCATTTAAGTGTATTTGTATGTATAAGGAAAAAGAAATGAATTATGGTGGTTACAGATTATGAACAAGGTTTAAGATATTTCAAAAAAAGTAATCCAAAAAAATAATTTGATAAGGTATGGGATATAGTCCACAAAATAATGATAGATCGTTGTGATTATAATTAGAAAAAATGCTGGTGAAAATTATTTGGTGAAATTTGTACCCCAAAGGAATGGCTTGACATTTTATCAGCAATGTAGGGAAGAAACGATGAAATGAACAACAGGCATGCAAAAGGAACAACGGGCGCGCAAAAGGAACAGTGGGCACGCAAAAGGAACAACAGGTGCGCAAAAGGAACAACGAGCATGCAAAAGGAATAATAGACATGCAAAAGGAACAACAAGCACGCAAAAGGAACAACAAGCATTCAAAAGGAATAGCAGGCGTGCAAAAGGAACAACGGGCACGCAAAAGGAACAACAAGTGTTCAATATTTTCCCGTTTACTGTTATAAAGAAAAAAATGGTGGATTTTCCATGAAAGACAAGGTCTCTGTGACAAGATAAAGCAAGAGTGAGGAACAAAAATGAGTGTTGGTTGTGTTCATTATGATTTTCTCAAGTGGATTTCATAATAATAAACAAATAGGAAACTAATAACATAATAAGTTCTACGAGAAAGCTATATACAATAAGTACAATGTCAACAAAATTCATCATTTATGGAGTTGGAGTGGCAGGGTTACCTTCCCAACCAGCCAAAATTTGAACGGTAGGGTCCTTACTTACTTCTTGGTAGAAAGATTCTTTTGAGGGCGATTGATGATAGAGTAGTATCCGATGTCCATTGACCCGAAATGGAGATCTGGACCCATCAATGGTGCTTAATGTGATTGTTCCATTATCATGGAATTCATTGATTTCGTATGGTCCCAACCATCGTGTCTGTAATTTTCCTGGAAAATCCTGAAATATGGAATCATAGAGGAGCGCCCAATCACCTTTTTTAAATGATTTTTTCTTGATATGATTGTCATGCCAGGTCATTCTCTGTTGTTGAATGACAGTTGTGCGCTCTACAGTAGACATGCGTGATTCATCTAATTCATTAAGTTGATGAAGGCATTGTTTATGTGCTTCTATAAGATCCAGTCCAATTTCCTGGGCCATCCTTAGAGTTTTGATCTCAAACTCAATTGGGAAGCTGGGTTCTTTTCCATAGACTAAGTGATGGGGAGAGTATCCAGTGGTGTTACGCCATGTTGTGCAGTAAGCCCATAAGGAATTTGGGAGCTCACTAGCCCAATTTTGTCTGTTTGTTGAGACAGTCTTTGTTAGGATTGCCTCCAGGACTTTATTGGTGGTTTCTACTTGCCCATTTTCTTGTGGGTGGTATGGATAAGTAATTATGTGTTTAATATGATAATTATCTAGGGTGGTGGTGATTCTATGAGCTGTAAATTGTGACCCTCCATCAGGAATGACCTCTCTTGGTAGTCCATAGCATATGAATAATTTGAAAATAAATTTGATGACTACTTCCTCTATTGCATTTGGTAAGGCTTCTACCTCTACCCATTTAGTCATGTAGCCCATTGTAACTAGAATATAGGCCTTCTGATTTGACTTTGGATTGAAGGGGCCAATGAAGTCTAGTGCCCATCTTTCAAATGGTTTTGCGATTGTTTGTACTTTCAAGGGAATTTCATCAGCCTGGCCTGGTTTTCCCATCCGTTGACAGTTGTCATAGGTATGGACGTACTTTTTCACATCCCTAAATATTGAGGGCCAATAGTAACCCATCCGTAAAATTTTGTGTCCATTCCTACGGTCTTTAAAATGCCCACCATAGGGTTCGTCATGTCCTACCTTTAGTATGTCATAGATTTCATCATCTCGTATGCATCTGCAGATCTGGAGATCAGATCCTATGTGAAAGAGATATCCGTTGATCCAAGTGAATCGTGTGCTACGTTGGACGATCAATTTTCTTTCCCTCGATGATAGATTTGTCAGTAATATTCTTGCTGCTAGATAATTTTCCACGTCAGTGTACCAAGGCGGCTTTGTAGTAATGGAAAACAGATGCTTGTCTAGAAATTGATCTTCAACTGTTAAGGAGTCGTCTATTTTGGGTATGCGGGATAGGAAGTCTGCGACAAGATTTTCTTTCCCAGGTCGATCTTTGATGGTGATGTCAAATTCTTGCAATAGTAATAACCACTGAGTGAGACATCCATTAGTAATTGGTTTATTATCTAGATATCTAACAACAGAATGATCAATATACAGAATAACAGGATAGCCTGTTATATAATGGAGAAATTTATTGATGGCGTGTATAACAAATAAAAAAATATTTTTCTATTACTGTATAACTAAGTTCAGCTGGAGTAAGATTCTTTCTAATAAAACAAATGGTGTAGGATTTCTTGTCTTCTTCCTATCCAAGGACAACGCCTATGTCAATATCTGATGCATCAGTGGAGATGTGAAATGGTATTTTCCAATTTGGTCCCCTCAACACTAGTGTTGTCGAGATCATATTCTTGAGTCCTGCAAATGCCACATCACACTTGTTAGATCATTGAAACTCTACATCACCAGTGAAAGCATGTAAAGGTGCAGCGGTTCTTGCAAAATTTTCCATAAATCTACGATAGTATCCTGAAGCGCCAAGGAAACTACGTACCTCAGTTTGTGTGTGTGGTGTAGGTAGATTAAGGATTACCTCTATTTTTGTTGGATCTACTCTAATTCCATCTACAGAAATATAATTCCCTAATACCATACCTTCCTTCATCATCATGTGACATTTTTCATGGCTTAAACATAACCTAGTCGCAATGCACCATTCTAGTACCTTCTCCAGATTATTCAGTGCTTGATCGAAGTTGTCGCCATAAGGAGTGAAATCATCCATGTAGAATTCAAGTCCTTCATTGATTAGATCATTGAATATGCTCAGAATGGCCCTTTGAAAAGTGGTTGGAGCGTTACAAAGTCCAAAGGGAAATACTCTGTATGCAAAGGTGCCCCAGGGGCATGTGAATGTAGTTTTATCTTGATCTTCTAGGGAAATATGAATCTGATTGTACCCACTAAAACCATCTAGGAAAGAAAAGAATTTCTTCCCTGCCAAAGTATCCATGACCTGATCAATGAAAGGAAAATGGAAGAGGTCTTTTTGAGAGGCTTTGTTAAGTTCCCTGTAGTCAACACAAATTCTTCATTTCCCATTTTTCTTTGGGACGATCACTAATGGGGAAACCCACTGAATATATAAGATGGGATATATAAAATCTATGTCCAACGACTTTTTTAATTCTTCTTTAATGATATCCTTGAGGTGAGGATTCAATCTTCTCTATGGTTGTCACATAAGTCGGGCATCTTTATCAATATAAATGTGGTGTGTGCAAAGTTGCAGATCAATACATTTCATATCAGAATACTCCCAGGAAAAATCTTACTGGTATTTGGAGAGGACTTGAATTAGCTTTTGTTGTTGTTATTCATCTAAATTGGCGTTGATGTTCAGAGACCTCCCTGGTGAAATCTTGATGGATTTGTTGTTATAAAAAATTGTAGTTGTAATTTGTTGTTCCATTAAATCTTCCAGTGGGTCTCCCTGTGCTTCACAGTCTAGAACAACTTGGAGCATCTGGAAGGTTGGGTTTCTCATGGTGGTTGGGCTATTAATAAACCCATTGATTACGTCATCCTCTAGCTGGTTTTTAAGTTTGAGGGCTTATTCCATCATAAGAGGGGCTCATAAATCCTTTTTTGGGTATCGTGGTGGTGGCAATTGTGGATATACGAAAGTTGGGCTTGGCTTGGCAGGAGGATATAAGATGGGATTCTTTGTGATACCTCCTCTAGATATTTTCATATTACCCGTTCGACATACTATGTATGCATCTGTTGTTGCAAGCCATGGCCTACCCAGTATCTTGGGTTGATGATGAGGAAGTCCATCGGATATTCCCAAGAGTCGATGGAGATGGCTATATCATGTAATGTTCCAACTGGTTGAACCATCGATCGATCTACCAATTGCAACATAATTGTGGTGGGTTCAAAGGAGTCAAAACCCAAGGTATTGTAGGTTTCCATAGTCAGGATGTTGATGGATTCTCCCAAATCAACTAGCGTATTTGGAAAATAACAACCTTGAATCTGAATTGTTACTATGGGATTCCCTAGATCTGCATATTTGACCGATTCTTGTCTACCAAAAATTAGATCAGACAAGGCTCCTACCACGTGAACTGTTGATGATGGATCTTTAATTTTTCTAACGGGATTTCTCTCACATAGCTCCTTGATCGTCTTTGCGTAAATTGGGATGTCTTGAAGAGCTTGCAGGAGTGGAATATTGATGTATAAATTCTTGAGTTTCCCTACAATGTCGAAGTTGGGATATACGACCGATTTTTCTATCATCGATCTTTCGAGGAACGGAGGGGAGGGAGTTGCATCCCTATTAGGATATTTTGATTCGACTGTGTTTCCCCCCTACTCAATTTATTTTGTTATTACCACAGTAGAGGGTGCTATTGTTGATTTATTTTCATTCTCCTACTCTTGAGAAACATTATTTTCTTCAGGAGAGATTATGCGCCCCGATGTCAATCGTAGTTTGTTGCACCCTACTAAGCTGGTTTCTCCTTCCCCATTCTCCATAATATGGACGGGCTGAGTTGTTCTGTTATTTGGATTTGGGTGAGGTTGGAATGGTAATTGAGTGCACAATTGTGATTACGGATTCTGGGGTAGTTGGAGTGGTTCTTGCAACGTGGGATGAGTTTGAGGGGCCATCCCCATGGGTTGGTTGTTTATCCCCATGGGGTGCTGCCAATTCTGATTCCAATTTGGGTTTTGGGCAGTCATGTTGGGCCAATGTGAAGGGTAGATATTGTTATTTGAGTTTTTCCAGGATGAGGTGGGATATTGTGAGTTAGGCCAGGTGGAATTTGCAGTTGGCTAATTCTGCCAGGCAAGATTTGCAGCGGGATGGTTTTTCCAAGTGGAATTTGCAAGTGGGTATTGTTGGGGCTTCTATTTCTGATTGGTAAATGGATGACCCTGTCATGCGTTACTAGTATTTTTCTGTTGATTATATTGTCTTGAGAAGAAAGAGGAGGGGTCTCATAGTGTTTTTGAAGGTCGGATCTACCATTGAGGACACTGAGCCATTAGATATAATGGTTCTGTCTCCTCTTCTTCTTATATAAAAACATATTTCAGTCCAGAGAGAGATGGTCATTTCTCTGTGTTGTGATCCTTGGTGTAGATGGCGCAGACCCGAACCACATCCAAAGGGAAATCCCTTGGACCATGTTTTTTTCTGCATCTGTGACAAAATATGGCCAAAGTTTGTTATTCTTCTGCTTGCTTTTGTTTGGCCTGTAATACATCTAATTGTGTAGTTAGATTGCTCAAAATATTTGTTTTGAAATTTTCTAAGATATTACCAACTTTGTCTCGCATGACACCCCCACTTGTAGTATTGTTACTTCTGGTGAGGGAAGTCCGCATCCCTGATCTGGTTCGTGTGCTTCCTCATGAGCACCTCATACACAATTGAATGATGTTATCATAAGTTTCTTGATAAATGTCACCCTTTCCCATTAGATTCAATGTTTCTACCCATTCATCTTTCATACCCTTAATGAGAGTTTCCTTAAGTACTTCACCTAGTAATGCACCATAGGGTGATATTTGTAAATTATATTGAAATCTCTCGATATATTCTTCTAATGACTCATTTTCTTTTGCAATCATTTGAAAGATTTCATCTTTTTAAGTCCCTGGTTCTACAATAATCCTAATATTTTTTCAAGAAGGCCTGTTTCATCTCATCCCATGAGTTTATAGTCTTGCCCCCTAATCCCATAAACCAGCGTAGAGCTTCTCCTTTCAAAGTGGAGGGGAACAATTTTAATTTTTGGGGTTCAGAGGTGTAATCATACCCTCTACATAGGACATCAAATTCAAATAAGAATGCGTCTGGGTCTTTTGATATTAATCCATGAAAGGTTGGTAGGTTTTGTAGGGGAATTGCCTTCATGGGGGCATTGGCAATTAGATCAAGTATTAGATATTCCAATGTGAAAGTCTGGGGACGTTGTTGATTTTGTTGTGCCATTTGATCGAAAATATGCAGGAAATATTTAGGTATTTCTTGATCCAGATATTTTATTTGAATTGGTTGGTTATCTGATCCTCTAGGAGATTTTATTTCACTCCCTCTATCTGGGATTTCAGGTATGCCTTATTCTTTCACAGGATATTCATGATTAGGTGGTGGGCCCGCCTTATCTACCCCACTGGTTTCTCCTTCTCCTTCCTCCAGATTACAAGAGTTTCCCTCTTCTAAAGGGTTGAGGGGTGGAATATCTATGCTCTGGAAGATTTGCTCATTCCCTTCAGTTTTTCTATGAATCTCAGCATGGGTTGTAGTTGGTGAAACTGCTACCTGAGGGATTCGGGTAGATCCTTTTCCAGGTCCAACCGAAGCTTGAGATTCTGCTTTTTGGATGATGTCATCTATGAAAGTGCTTGTCCTAGGGAGCACCGAGCCCTGGGCTTTGGTAATTTTTAGTGGGGGTTTTGGTTTTTCAAGATCTTTCTTCTTAGCCATGCACACTTCACACAAAAAAAGAAAATCAAGAAAGAAAAACACCTATGCAACCTCTTAATACGTCAGCTGGAGGTAGGCGTTGGCATAAGAATCCTTCTTATTTCCTGCATAGGTTCTTACCTTCTGTATTCAATACCTTGTCCTCCAGAGGCACAATCTATGATACCTTTGACATTCTCCCCAGCAACGGTGCCAAAATGTTGGGGTCTAAAGATGTCTAAAAATAGCCTTAATTTAACATTAATTTATCAACTCGGGGATTTGTCTTTTATCTCAAGAATATCAACAAAGTGTATGCAGATAGCTTGCAGAGGCTAAAATCATGTAGTTAAAGTACAAAATTCAAGTTCCTCAAACATTCATTAAAGATTCTAGGAATTGAAATCTAATGCTATGCAATGGAAAGGAACTAATTAATCTATTGAATTCATTTTAACTAAAAATGGTAATTGAATCTAAATAAAGACTTGCAGAATTAACTATTACTATGAATCAAATTACTGGAAAGGAAAAGGCGAATTACTCTATCTATGGAAAGAAACAACGACTGTAATCTAATTGAAAGAGACAAAAATTGTACTTATATTGAAAGGAACAACAACTATATATTAACGGAAAGGAACAACAAACGTAAACTAATTGAAAGGAACATCAATTGTGAATCTAAATAAAAGGAACAACACATATGAAATTATGAGGAATTGTCACACATCAAATCTTAGTAATAGAAACTGGAACAACAATCATCTAATGCTTAAGGAAATATCTATCTCTAGCAAACAATATAAAATCATCAACACACTTATGCATTCATTTAGCTAATGTAAAAGAGAATCGAATCACAAAACATAAATTGAACTGATACAATTACAGGTTGAATAGTAGCTCCTTCAGACTGGGCCCTTGGTCCTTAGAAGCACTGCTATTCGAAACTCAGTATGTAGAAATTGTAAAACCGCTCAAAGATTTTATTGATTTCATAGCTGGTACCACATTTACAAAAACTGCTAACACAGAGCAATTCTAAGTTCTGAGTTCTTGGGTGAAATTGTTCTATATCCCTTCCAGTATCTATTACCCCTTATATATTACAATAATCTGGGTTAATTAAGAGATCCTGAGGATCGAGAGATACTCCAGATTGCTTTACTATTATAAAGTTACAATGTAAGAAACCCAATCATCTTCAAAACTTCCTTGCGCCATAGAGTCCTCAATGTCCAATAGCTTGCGCATCTTCAAGATTTCCTTTGCTATCTCGGGTTTGACAATATTTAACCAATCCTGTAACAAAATCAAACAATTCCAATCATATTTTAGGATCTATGTAATCTAATTTCTACAATAACGCTAAAGGGTACATTATTCATTTTCTATCCTATTTTCTCCTAATTAACCAAAAAGTCAATCAAGATGATATCATGAAATGTGGGAAAAAGGAATATATTTATACCTTTTTCATAACCTAACATCTACCAAGGAAGACCAAGATTGGACCGAGTTTTGGACATACATGGGTTTGTTGATGCAGACTAGGCTGAACATATGGATCATAGAAGATCTACAAGTGGGTATGTTTTTAATCTATTTGGAGGAGAAATCAGTTGGATGAGTAAAATACAAGTTGTAGTGGCACTCTCAACTACAAAAGTTCAATACATGGCATCCAGTCATGCAAGCAATGAAGAAATATGGTTACAAAGATTGTGTTTAGGTATTGGGTTAGTACACCAAGAAGTGAGATTAGATTGTGAAAGTAAGAGTGCAATCTTCCTGCCAAAGAACCATGCTTATCATTCGAAGACAAATCATATTGATCTTCAATATCACTTTGTGAGAGACATGGTTGAAGAATAGAAGGTGTTGTTGGAAAAGGTTGACACTTTGAAGAATGTTGCAGATTCATTGACAAAGCCTGTGAGCACAGATAAGATCTCCTGGTGTAGAGTGATAAGGTCCTAACCCGCACATAGGTAGATCAATGTATTCAGATGTAATAAAGGTCAATATTAATAAGGCCTTTCAATAAAATAGAATAAAGAGGATGTAAGAAGACCTAATAGAAGCTTCCGCTTCTAGAAGGATCTTCCTCTAGATGCTTATCTTAATAGACATATTTAGTATAAATAAGGGTCGAGGGTATGAAAACCCTAGCTTGGAGATTATTGTAACAGAGCGTTGCTAAACTAGAGGTTGCCCCCTCGAAGAGGCATGTGAACATTGCTTTCTGAATCAAAGTGTTATTTTAGTTGTTGTTCTCATATTATTTTTGTGTTATTGTGGAGATTATGCTGGTTATATTACTGTTATTCTGCCATTTCTAGCATTTTATTTCTGTTCTACGTATTTATTATAACTTCTATCTTGCAAGTGGTATCAAAGCACTTTCCTTGGCAGAAATTGTGGGTATTTTTTTTTCCAGGGTAGAGACGTATTCTGACATCTTTAAGCCACAAAGATTTTTCGTTACATGCATAAACCCGCGGTTGAGGGATTCATACACACAGGAAATACAAGTGGTTCTTAAGCGCACATCTGTTGGCCACCCTTGTAACCCCTGTTGGTACCCCTTCGAGTGGTAGCGCATCAGATAACACCTGTGTACGGATTGAACTAGATTTCCTGAATCCCTCTTTAGATAAACCTATCGGTCACTGGACTGCTATAGTTTCACCAAGAACAACACTCAAGAAGATACTCTCTAGTACCTAGGTAGTTGGGTAGTACGGCTAAGGGTACGGTCTATCCTCCTTAGTTAGTGCCCTGAGATATTGGGCTGAGTACTATTGTTGGACCCCGCACGTATATCAGAGAGATATAGCACAGGGCAAACCCTTGTTTGTAGAACCCTTGAATACCAAACCCTTGGGGAACATAAACATAAACAAATTAACCTGGCCAAATCTATTGTCGTGCAACTGTGTTCGGGTTGCCAAGTAAATACACATTTCTTTCTGGTTAAGAATTTGGGGATTTCAGCACTGCAACATTCTTCAAACCGAAGTATAACTGTAAAAAAGTTTGGAATTTTTTTCACCATTATTTGAGACCTATTCCATTAGATTCATCTCTTCTCCCTTATCACATTCATCCATATCATTTTTCTGCAAAAATTTCTGACCTCTCCCGCTCCCTTTTCAGTTCATCCATCCTCATGTCCCATACCTGTAGCCAAGAACTGGAGTCTCACTTCAACACCTTACAATATAGTTTCCTTGAGACCCAAAAAGAAGTGCAACAACTCAGTGCTACTATTGCCTCCCGTGATACATCCATCAATACCACCATAAATGCATCTATGCATTCCGCAATGGAGGAAGTCAAACAAGAACTGACCACCCAACTTGAATCTATCTTTGCATCACTCTGCACCAAACTCAAGATACCTACCGATGACCCTTTTCCTGATGCACATACAAATACTGAAGGTGAAACTTCTTCCCATTCCCATACCTTTCAGCCCCATCACTTTCAATGGGACATATGCCTTCCGTGGGTGGATGTAACCAAATTTGATGGCTCGGACCCCACTGGTTGGGTCACCCAAATGGAACATTATTTCTCTCTCTACAACATTACAGATGACTTGGACAAACTCCGGTATGGTGTTCTCCATCTAGATCAAGAACGTTGACAATGGTGGCAATGGAGAAAAAATTCTCGTCAAGGGTATATTGCTTGGACCCAATTTGTGACTGAGATTTATGAATGCTTTGACACTAACACCAACCATTTGGGCCGTTTGAAAAAATTGAAACAATCAAGAACAGTAGAAGACTTCATAGCTGCATTTGAGCGCCTGGATTTTCGAACAGAGGGCATGACTGATGCTTTCTTTCAAGAGTGTTTTATCAGTGGCCTCAAGGAGGAGATTCAGGGCCATGTCCTCATGGCTCGACCTAGGAGTTAGGTGGAGGCTACTAAAAAAGATAAAGAAGCACAAAAAATTATTTCCTCTCAAAACTGTAAGCCTTCCTTTATCCCTCGCCCTAAACCAGTAAACCCCACTACTCCCTCCGGCCCATTAAAGATCCAAAAATTGACCAGGGCTGAAATCGTTGAATGCCAACTCAAAGGCCGCTGTTATAATTATGATGAAAAATATTTCCCGGGCCACAAATGTAAGGAACAAAAGATTTTTATGTCCATCTCTGAGGATATTCTAGAAGAGGATGTTGAAACTCCCCTTGTGCCCGAGTCACCAGAAATCACTGACATAAACCCTCCCTCTGAACCTCCCGAAGTGGAACCGATCATTTCCCTCAATGCTCTCATCAGCTTCTCTGCCCCCCAAACCCTCAAGTTAATCAGTTACATCAAGCACCGAAAGGTCATCATTCTGGTTGATAGTTGCAGCACCCACAATTTTATTCATCGCTGCATTGCCCAAGAAACCCATTTCTACATCCATGTTGTCAACAATTTCCAAATCATGATTGCCAATGGTGGTTCTATGAAATGTGGCGGGCGCTGTGAAAATGTGCATCTCCAAATCGGTGACTACCACCTAAAATCCCATATGTTTTCTATTGACATGGGCGGTTGCAACATTGTGTTGGGTGCAGACTAGCTAAGGACTTTGGGTCCCATTCTCATGGATTTTCAGAACTTAACCATGCAATTCAACCAAGAAGGCCACCAATATAAATTCCAAGGCATCACTATTGGTTCGCCTGAGGTCATCAGTTCCCATCGCGTGGAAAAGATGCTAAAAAATGTCATGCTGGTGTCATTGCCCAACTCCATGCCATACAAGCCACAGAGACATCCCCAGTGCCCCAAGACCTCCAAGCCCTCCTTTATAATCATCAAATGATATTTTCCACTCCCCAAGGACTCCCTCCTTATCGCGATGTTCATGATCATTCCATTCCCCTTGTCCCAGGAAGCCTTCCCCCCAATATCCGTCCATATCGCCATCCCTTTGCACAAAAAAATGAAATTGAGAAAATGATCTAGGCACTCCTTACTGCAAGTGTCATTTGTCCTAGTATGAGCCTTTACTCATCTCCGGTCGTCATGGTACTGAATAAAGAGGGTTCTTGGAGAATGTGTCCTGAATTTCGGGCTCTCAACAAACTGACCATCAAAGACAAATTTCCCATTCCTATCATTGATGACCTCCTAGATGAATTGAGTGGTGCCCAATTCTTTACCAAACTTGATCTTTTCTCGGGACATCACCAGATACGTATGAAAGAGGCTGACATTCCCAAGATAGCCTTTCGCACTCATGAGGGCCACTATGAGTTTTTTGTCATGCTCTTTGGCTTGTGTAACGCCCCCTCCACCTTCCAGAGCCTCATGAACCATGTCTTCCACCCTTTTCTCCGTCATTTTGTCTTAGTTTTCTTTGATGATATCCTCATCTATAGAAAAACCTAGACAAACCATCTTACTCATGTGGATCAAGTTCTCTGCCTACTCTCTCAGCACCAACTTTTCTTGAAACAGTCTAAATGTGATTTTGGTGCCTCAAAAGTAGAATACTTGGGTCATCTGGTGGGAAAGGATGGCGTCAGGGTGGACCTAAAAAAGATTGAAGCGATGCAAGACTGGCCGCACCCAAAGACTCTCAAAAGATTACGTGGATTTTTAGGCCCAACAGGGTATTATCGCAAGTTTGTTAAGAACTATGGAAAGATTGCAACACCTCTCATGGCTCTCCTCAAAAATAACTCTTTCACTTGGACTCCAACAGCTGCTCAAGATTTTCAAACCTTGAAGATGGCCATGTGCACCACTCTGGTTCTGGCCCTTCTTGATTTCATAAATACCTTTGTGTTGGAATGTGATGCCTCAGGGAAAGGAATTGGCGTTGTCCTTATGCAAGAGGGTCAACCTTTGGCCTTCACCAGCAAGCAACTGTCTGAAAGGAATCTGGGAAAACCCATTTATGAAAAGGAAATGTTGGTGATTTTGCATGTCGTTGAGCTATGGAATCCTTATCTCTTGGGGAAACGCTTCCAAATTAAGACCGACCATCAAAGCCTCAAGTAATTTCTGGAACAACGCATTTCCTCCCAAAAGCAACAAAAATGGGTGACTAAGCTCTTTGGATATGATTAAGAGATCATTTACAAGAAGGGAAAAGACAATGTCATGGCAGATGCACTGTCCTGGAAATATGAAGACGGAGGATCCCTTTTTTCTCTTTCCTTCATTGTACCCTATTGGCTCCAAGCTGTGTTCCAAGAATGGTTTCAAGATCCCAAAAGTTCGCATGTGATCCAACAATTGTAGAACAAGGCTCCGGCTCCCCTAAGGTAGTCCTGGCTCCAGGATGAGCTTCGATACAAAGGCCGTCTATATTTAAGTAAACAATCCAAGCTCAAATCCATGGTACATTTTGAGATTCATGCTACACCCACAGCAGGGCACTTAGGGTTCACCAAAACATATGACAGGGTCAAACGTTCTTTTTTCTGGGATGGTATGAAATAGGACATCCATAGGTTTGTCGTTAAATGTGAGGTGTGTCAACACAATAAGGGAGAAACAGTCAAATCTTTGGGCACCCTCCAACCGCTTTCGATTCCCCCTACTATTTGGAAGGATATCTCTATGGACTTTATTATAGGCTTACCCAAATCGGGGAATAAATCAGTCATAATGGTGGTGGTGGATCGCCTTTCCAAGTATGCTCATTTTTGCGCTCTTCACCACCCATTTACTGCATCCATGGTGGCTCAAATTTTCATGGACCAGGTCTTCAAGCTTCATGGCATGCCACACTCTATTGTTTCTGATCGTGACCCAACTTTCACAAGCAATTTTTGGCAAGAACTATTTAAGCTACAAGGCACACAATTGCATCTCAACTTATCTTATCATCCCCAGATGGATGGTCAAACGAAAGTTGTCAACAAGTGTTTGGAAACATATCTAAGGTGCTTTGCCTATGAAAAACAACACCAGTGGGCTCAATGGTTACCCCTAGCCGAATGGTGGTACAACACTACATACCATATAACCACTCGCATGACTCCTTCTGAAGCGGTATATGGATAGAAGCCACCTTCAGTTCTCTCATACTTACCGGGTACCTCGAAGGTCCAGGCGGTTGACCAAACACTTACAGTCCGAGAGGATATTCTTCGTACCCTTAAACAGAACTTGGTCATGGCACATAATTGCATGAAGCAGCAAGAAGATCAAGGTCGCTCTAAATGTCAATTTGCAGAAGGGGATTAGGTGTTTCTATGGCTACAACCATATAAGAAAACTTCCCTCAACGCCGAGCATTGTCAGAAGCTAGCGCCCAAATTTTATGGTCCTTACACAGTTCTCAAGTGTGTGGGACAAGTTGCATATCAGTTAGCTCTGCCCAGTCAGTCGAAGCTACATCATGTTTTTCATGTTTCATGCTTGAAGAAGGTGATTGGAACTAGATGCCAAATTCAAACCAACCTTCCAAAGTTAGCCAAAGAAGGATCCATTTGGCTACAGCCAAAAGCAGTTTTGGACTAGTGTGAGCATCGCCTGTGTCAGAGAACCATCAAGGAAGTGCTAGTACAGTGGAAATATGATGCACGAGCATCACCAACATCAAACGAGCCAACGCAGAGACACCGGACAGTTGGACAAGCGCCAACACAAATTTTGAAATCACCTTGAAATTGATGCACCATATTAAATGAAATCATTAAGAAGAAGCGCACTTGTATAATGTAAATGGACCTTGAGTGATTCGCTCTCGTCCTTAGTAGGTAGAAGGCATTTAAAGTAGTTAATGCAGGTAGATAGAATTTAATTCTAAATTAGACAGTTTTAGAGAGCAAGAGAGAAACGGGCTATAGACACCCTCATTGTGTATTGTAAGATTAGATCAGAAGCATTTATGGAGAGAGAAAGAGCAAGAAGAGAGCTGTGTAAGAACACCCATGTACAGATATTTGGATTAATAGAAAGAGGTTGATTCAAATTCATGGTTTTGTGTTGGTTCTCTGTGTATAGATGTTGAATGATATGCTCTTGGATTTTTGCTTCCTATTATACATTTTCTTTATATGATGTGTATATGATTTCATGTTTGAGTTTGAAGTCTAAAAGGAAGTAGGAATGAGTTTCAATTCTTTCTCTATCTGAGCAAGAGTTCCTACAAGGAGTGCAGTCGAATTTTCCACAAGGAGTGCGTTGGCAAAGGACTCAAGTGGTTTAGCTTTTGTTCTCATTTCCACAAGGTGCAGTTGGGCACAGGAGCCATGCAAGGAGTGCGCAGGCTGAGTGAAGTCTCAAGGTTGTGATCCTGAGTGAAGTATTGAGAGACTGTTGTTGTAGGTGTGCGCAGGGTCGAAGGAAATTCAACACTTGGAAGTGTTTGAAGGTTGCCGCAAGGAGTGCGTGCAAGATTCTTATTTAAGACTCAACGTTGAGAGAAATCTCAGGAGGTACAGGACCTTTGTGTAATCATTGAAGAGAAGCACAGGAGCTTGTGACATGGAGTGTTTAACAAGTGTCGTAAGTTCGCACTGCAGGTGTACATTTTGTGAAAGAACACTTGGTCATTCACAGGAATCGCCAAGGAGGAACGGACGATCAGTATTCTCTAAGGAGAATTCACGCACTTCTGTGGGGATTTAGATCTCACAAAGGAGCAGGGGAGATACAGCGAGTATTTTAGAAGGTTCAAGGCTCAGGAGGGGCAGGACTATAGATCCGAGCCATAGGGGCCGTTCGATTTACATGTATAAGATTGTATCAGGATTTCATGGGTTGAAATTTCGAAAACACTGCAACGCGAGTCGTGATATTCTAAAATGCGATATCCCGAAACTAAGAGGATTTGTGTGGGGCCACAAGAGTCGGCGAGAGGACAGGTGGCATGCCATTTCGGGGTTTCTTGAGGTGAAGTCTCGAACTCATTGCATCAGGATTCGCGATATTGCGAAGTTCGAAATGCCGATGAGGTGAAGCGTTGAAAAGTTAAACTCGCGCGTGTATTGAAGTTTCGACAAATTGGGATTCGGGAGTTGGGGATACGAGTTGCTCGACATCGTGATCGTCGAAACCGTGATAGGGAAAATCCTGAAAGGAAAAGTGAAGGGTCAGCGTTGACTGTTGTCAGGTTTCGGGGATTCGAGAGTCCAACACTTGACCTATGGATTCGTGAAAGCATGAATTTCGATCTCCTAAGTGTAAAGAGGGGATCCCACTAGGATTGTTGTGGGTGCAGATTTCCCAATAGGGAAATAGAAGAACCGTTTGGAGTTCTTCGGGCCGTGAAAAAAGAAAAGATCCTGTGAGCACTTGGACCTTCCGACCCACAGGTAGAGAGGTTGCAGAGCGAGTGCATCAAAAGATATGACTCCAACAAATGCCACTTGGGAACCAGCTACCATTCTGCAGTAGTTTCCACATCTCAAGACTTGAGGATAAGGTTTTTTTTAAGGGGGCGGACATGTTAAGGTCCTAACCTACACATAGGTAGATCAATGTATTCAGATGTAATAAAGATCAATATTAATAAGGCCTTTCAATAAAATAGAATAAGGCGGATGTAAGAATACCTAATAGAAGATTCCACTTCTAGAAGGATCTTCCTCTAGATGCGTCTCTTAATAGACATATTTAGTATAAATAAGGGTCGAGGGTATGAAAACCCTAGCTTGGAGATTATTGTAATAGAGCGTTGCTCGACTGGATTTTTCCCCCTCGAAGAGGCCTGTGAACATTTCTTTCTGAATCAAAGTGCTATTTCAGTTGTTGTTCTCATATTATTTTTGTGTTATTGTGGAGATTATGTTGGTTATATTACTATTATTCTTCCATTTCTAGCATTTTATTTCTGTTCTGCGTATTTATTATATCTGGTATCTTGCATAGAGTAACAATGGGCATTTCCTCCATGGATTGTTGACTATGTAATATTGTGAACTCTTGTATGAAAATAAAAAAACAAGTGGGATAATGTTGGGTATGTGTTATATTCTTTGCATGTGTGTGTGTGGGCACATCAGATTCAACAACTACGTCTAACGATCCCAACTTCCTTCTCCCTTTGTGTCTTGTGCATCGAGCACTTTCCTCTGAGGGTCCTAGAGGGGGGCAGGATTGTCCCCTTTTGTCTACGTGAAATGTTCATATCTAGGAGGTAGCGTGGATCCATCAGGGTTTAGGGAAATACCCTAAATTGTTTTTTGGTGGTTTTTTCTATTTTTAACGATTTTTGAATTTATCCTGGATTAAGGGATTAGGGTTTTGGTATCTACAAAATACCTAAAATATTGCATATATATTGTATTTTGAATGGTGAAATTAATACAATGAATATTTGAAAGGTGTGGCACCAAGGAAGTTTGGATTTCTCCTAGTTAAGGGTTTCTAGCGTAAATCTTTGTGTACTGTGTGTATGAGCCATTGATTAATTTATGTTTTTCTTAAGAATTTGTATGCATTTATTTACTTAATAGGTTTAAAACTTATAGGAAACCCTAGACTTAGGCCCTAAAGAAATATTTCAGGAATTTAGGGAAAATAATGTCACCTTAAAAGTGGGTCTCAGGGGCCTAGACATCGCCAGGGGAGGAAATTTGAACCTTATAACTTAAATCAAGATTATATCCATTCAGGACCAAGAAGTATGCCCTAAAAAAGTACAAATGGCCTCTTAAGTGTAGCCTTGTTCAGTGATTGGGGATGTCTCACTAGGTAGTTTTTAGTAGAAGGTATCTGTCCTAGAGCCCTGGAAATGATCTAGAGAAAAAGGGCATGCCTTAAGTCCTAAAGATACCTTTGAGGCATCTAGAGCAATGAAAAATTATTGAAGCACCATACATGAAATATGGAGGGTAGAATTTCCCTCTAAGAAAGGATTTTAGTGCCCTCCCAAGATTTTGATCATTAGGTATGGGTGTTGGGCCCTTTGGTTTGGAAATTCCATAATTTTGGTAAAGCACTGTGGGCGAGATGGATGATTAAAGGTAATGGAGACACTCAAAATAATTGATGACCAAATGGAAGTCTAAAAAAAATGGAAAAGGTCAAAAGCATTGTGTTCCAACTGGAAGACAACAGAAGACACAATACCATGTGTGGAAGAAGGAATCCAATAAGAAACAAAGAGTGGATTTGATTTAGTCAGGAATCCTTATCAAATACATGAAACATATAAATAAGAAGGCAATGTAATGGGAAAAAGGTTAATCTGTTATTGGGTTAATGAGCAAGTGATAAAATGAAAATATTGATGTTTTTGCTATCAACATTATCATTCTTGTCATTGTCTAGGTTGGGATCGAGTTAAGATAGTCATGTCTAGATATTGTAATGGTCCCCGTTGGTATTATTTTAACTTCACACCAAGATTTTGAGTATGTAATGGGTTATGAGGGATTGGATCTTGTTTTCAAGGGGATTTATTGGGGATCCATGTTGTATGAAGGTTTTGATAATAATGTTGCTAATATAGTGAAGTGATTCCGAGCCTTAAAATTTCTATTAATCTTATCTGTTATGGTGCTAATGGATGTGTGCTTCTACTGCATAACTCATTTCTTTTATCTAGTTAGTATCTAATTATTTTCAACACTTAACTTTAAAGGTTAATATATAGAAATGAGTAGTGCATATATATATATATATATATATCTAATGTTGTGTTCTCTTTAACTCCCTTCATCACACAAGTCTCAACTATGCTTTGGGTGAGACCTCGTTCCCTTGCAGGAGGTTAAATATGCCAAATTTCTTAGACTACGATGGTGACTTTTGTTGGTAACTTTAGAGAACCCTAGTATCAATTTTGTGCCAACAATGTATATTAACACCCTAATATGGTTGGAGGAAACCCAATCCTTAGCCAAACTAAAAATATTATAGGGATTCGGGTCCAAACATGTTTCCTCAAACCACCAAACCTAGCATCTTGAGGTCTTATGTAGCTTCTATGGATTGTCATCACCAAATATAGCACTTTTGCAAATCCTTCATAGGATGCAAGACAAGTGTAACATATGGAAGTACTTTCCATTTTCAACTTAGCAATTACGGTTGATTAAATGGGTTGGTTGTCATTGATGTCAACCCTTGAAGAAATTCTAGTAGCGAATTTCGGTATCCCAATGGTTTGGGTAATGGACCCAATTTTGTTTGATGCATAATAGTATGATTTTTGAAATATTTGTGAGTACATCTATTCCAAATGGATAGTACATATCATTCTATTTCCAGTGGTATGTGGAACATCACATAATTTCTCACGGTTAGAGAGTTATGGCCATGTGAAGTTGGAGAACCCTCATGAGTCATCTAGAAGCCCCTAATAGTCAAAGTGTTTTCAAAAGAAATTATTTAAATAATAAAGTTAATGGAGAACTCCCTAAAATAAGGAAAGTGGGATGTTACATGAAAGTATAAATAAGAGGCAAGGATATCTCATTTAATCGCACTTGAACATATTGAATATCTTTTATTGTGTGAGGATTAGTGCATGTACTCATTGATACATCTGAAGTTGCAAAAGTCTAAGGTAGTACGAAGGGTTGATGGACAAATTCTCGGAATAACAACTAATAAAAAAAAAACCTATTTTCTAAGGCATATGCAGGTTGATAGTGTGTTAGGGTGCATACATACGGAGGCGTACGCGGGCTGGAAGTGTATTAGGCTACATACATGTTGGTAAAGATATAGAAACTAGAGAAGATGAAGATGCAGAGGTTCTAGATTATGATATCAAGCTCTCAAGAAGGTCTACAATGCTCAGATACATCAAATCTATCCATTGGTTCAAAAGGTATGTCTTATTTCTATGAATAGTTGGATTTTGATGTATCCATGAGAAATGGTTATGGAGATTTGAGAATTCTCCCTAAAGAGACTAGTAGATTCATGGGATCTTCTGCATAAGTCAAATCTACATAAATGCAGTGTTGGTATATTTATCATTGATACTTCTTGTTGAGGCACATCTTGTATTTCTTGGCATATGGCTAAGGTTTTTTATGGTACATGGTTGAGAGCTTGTATTTGTGAAGTGGTTGATATATTGAGAGGTTTGAATATTAGAAAGGGTTTGATGACTAGATCATGTGTGGGTTATTATACTTCTTCATGATTACACACACCTATATGGAACATGACTAGAGAGAGATATATATGCTTTGGGTAAAGGTTATGTATGAGGATGCATGCACAGGATACAATTATAGTCTAGATGCAGTGACAGGTTGCAGATCTATGTGAAACAAGTTGCAGAGGGACAAAATTTTTTAGATGAAAGGAAAACCTAGTTTTCAAAAGGCATACATAGGTTGCATAACAGTTTGGTTTCATACATACATGGGCTACATAACATATAGGGAGCGTACATATGCATGTTGCAGCACTACAGGTCCTATACCTGTTGTATTTTGTTGATGCATGTTCAGTTTAGGTATAGATTGATTACAGGGAAGTTGTACACGTTGGCTACAGGTCAGTGGTACAGATTGATATAGTTATAGTGGTATATCTCACAGTGATAGTGTGGCAATGGTTCCATAATTCTACTTCTACTTCAAGGCAGTTGGATGGGGTAAGGATAGGTGGTTGTATCCACCTTCTGGTTGTAGACATAGAACATAGGGGGTTGTAGCCTCCTTTTGGTTGTAGCCAGAGAATTAGGGAGTTGGAGCTTCCCTTAGGTAGTATCTTG
Source organism: Picea engelmannii (assembly GCA_009831015.1). Lineage (NCBI taxonomy): Eukaryota > Viridiplantae > Streptophyta > Pinopsida > Pinales > Pinaceae > Picea > Picea engelmannii. The sequence continues at coordinate 1,942,613 of ML776762.1, read as the reverse complement.
GAAAACTAAGGGGTTGGAGCCTCCTTCCAGTTGTATCTAGAAAACAAAGGAAGTTGGTGCTCCCAATGAATGTAATTATTCAAGACATATAATAAAAAATCATTCAGTGGTTTTCTCCTGCTTTGGGTTTCCACGTAAAAAAAACTGGTGTATTGTGTATGTGTATGATTGTTCATTTGTTCATTGTTTATTTACAGTGAAAATATTGGATGATAATGTCACATTGATTAAAAAGGATTAAATTTCTCTATTACTTATTTACCCGCCCCCCTCTCAGTAATCCAACAATTGGTATCAGAGCAGGTTCCTTCAGAAATCATTGTAAGCATTGAAAGGTAGATCATAGAGAGCAACAACATGTATAAAAATGGAATACCACAGTTTGATGGACAAAAATATGCATTTTGGAGCATAAGGATGAAGACATATATACAGGCATAGGTATTTCAAATTTGGCAATCAATTGTAGATGGGTACACAGCACCAATAGTTCTGCCGACAAATGAAAAAGCAATAAAACTAGGTCAGAATAATTCCAAAGCCACAAATGCACTTATGAATGGTATTGGAGAATTGGTATTCACCAAAGTTGCACATTGTAAATATGCTAAAGAGATTTGGGACAAACTTCAAAATTTTTATGAAGGAGATTCAAAATTCAAAGCAACAAAGCTTCAAACTTACAGAGGCTAGTTTGAAGAACTTAATATGAAGGAAGATGAGAATATTGCAGCTTACTTTTTACGAGTCGATGAAACAATAAATGAAATCATAGTATCGGGAGAAGAAATTGAATAATCTGTAATTGTTCAAAAGGTGCTAAGATCTCTTCCTATGAGATTTGACCCTAAGATATCAGCACTAGAAGAAAGAGCATATCTAAACTCAATAAGCATGGAAGAACTACATGGAATCTTCATAGCATACAAAATGAGAACTGAACAAGAAAGTTCAGATATAAAAGAAGTAGCTTTCAAAGCATCCAAAAGGTGAAATAAAAAGGGAAAGGTAAAAGGAAAAGAACATAGCAACATAAGTGACGTCTCAGAAGATGATGAAGAAGTGGCCACATTTGTCAAAAGATTGAACAAGGGAACCAACGTCAGGTATAGAAGTAAGCTTCCTTTGATTTGTTTTAATTGTGATGGTATTGGTCATTTTGCTAACAAATGTCCTCATAAGAAAAAGAGAAATGATGAAGGTTACTCAAATAGAAAAAAAACATATAAAGGCAAAAGAACCACAAATAAAGTTTTCAAGAAAATCTTATGCACCAAAGAAGACATCTAGTCATTAGATGAAGATGAAGTCAGTGAAAGTAAGACAAAAAGAGTTCTATTCATAGTAGTAGAAGAATCTGATAAAGAAGACTCCGAAGAAGAATATGAAGAGGCTGCAGAAGAATTTGAAGAAGCCAAAGAAGAATATGAAGAGGCATAAGTTGACTACCGAGAAGAATTGTTGTGTGCCATAGAAGTTATCGGGAGAGAAAAGAAGAAAAACAAGAAAATACAAGAGGAAATAGACAAGAAAGAAGACACTCAAGAACTAGAACAAATGATTACAAATTTGAAGGTTCAAATAGAAGAATATAAAATAATTGAAGAAGCACTCAAAGAACAACTAGAAGAAAAAGACAGGATCATTGGAAATTTGGAAGCAGATATTGTCACATTAAGAAAGGATATTCAAAAGAAAAATATACAGAACAACTCAAAATTTTTGGATGACATCATCAGCAGTCAAAAACCTCATCACGACAAGTCTGGACTTGGATACAACCAGACAAAAAAGGGATCAAGCTCCAAAACAACAGATCAAGAAACATTTCCAAAAAGTTATGAAAAAACAATCAAAAGGGATAGGAAGATCTATACAGAAGATTATAGGGACACTCCTCCATCGAGAGGATTCAGATTTCAGAATCAACAACTGACAGATAGGCATCGAGAAGAATAATAATTCATAAGAGTACTTCCTTTTAGAAGATATTAAACTCCCATGTATCAAAATATCTTTTTTGGTTTATGTTATGCATGTAATAATTTTGGACATAAAGCTATGAATTGCAGAGATAACAACAGGAACATAACAAATTTGAAAGTCATACACAAAAAGGCTATCCAAGAAGGCCTAGTGAAACATAGAGAAGAAGTTACAACGAGTTTGAATCTTTGACCACTGAAATGGAATGATACAAACGTAACAACTTTGGAAACATGGCCAAAGATTGTAGAATGAAAATCCCTCCTAGAGAACCACAACATAACACCAACAGTCACAGACAGGAACCTCAGAAAAGGACATGGATAAGAAACAAGAATCAATATAGCGATGAAGAATCCACACGCGCTCTACAAGTTAAGCATACAAAATGTGGTTGGTATGTTCATAGTGGTTGTTCAAAACACATGATAGGTGATAGAGACAAGTTTCTTACATTAAGAAAGGAAAGAGATAGAACAGTCTCCTTTGGAAATAATGATTCAGCTAAAATCATTGGAAAAGGAACAGTCAGAATTGGGAACAAGAATACCAAGGAAGAAAATTTTCTACTAGTAGAAGATATGAAACATAATCTTCTAAGTGTGATTCAAATGTGTGACCAAGGTCATAAAGTTACTTTCAATTCACAAAAGTGTGAGATTATAAAATAAGGTTCAAGAAAATTGATTGCAACAACTACAAGAACTTCAAGCAACATATATGTATTAAGTGAAATTGGAAATGAAAAGTGTTTCCAAGGAAATGAAGATGAAAGTTGGCTATGGCACAAAATAATGGCTCACATATATTTTGACAACCTTGTCAAATTCAACAATAAGGAAGCATTGTCATTCTGACAATCTTGACATACATTTTGACAACCTTGAGATACATTTTGACAACCTTGTCAAAGTCAGGAAAAAGGAAGCATTGTCATTATGACAATCTTGAGATACATTTTCACAACCTTTACATACATTTTGACAACCTTATCATGAAACCATCCAACACTTTATGAAATAATTGTCAACAAGGAAAGAAAACAAATACCAGGTTCAAATCAAAGGAATATTCAACAAAAAGACAACTGTAAATTGTGCATACTGATCTAGTTGTACCAACTACAAAAAATGGTTTAAAAGATGAGAAATAATTTATGTTATTAGTTGATGATTATACAAGAATGACTATAGTTTTCTTTCTCAAGAATAAGTCAGAAGCTTTTGAAAACTTCAAGGTCTATGAGGAAATGGTTGAAAATGAAATTGATTCAAAAATAAAATGCTTGAGATATGATAATGGAGGAGATTTCACTTCAAAGGAATTTATGGACTACTGCAATAGTCATGTAATAAAAACACAATTCTTTGTTGCTAGGACACCTCAACAAAATGGATTTGTTGAATGAAAGAACATGAAAGTACGGGAAATGGATCGAACAATGCTAATGGATTCCAAATTGACAGATATGTCTTGGACACAGGAAGTGCATACAACATTTCACATTCAAAATAGAGTAATGCTCATAAACAACACTAACAAAACTCCCTACGATCTATGGAAAGGAAGACAAGCAAATGTGAAGCACTTCGGAGTTTTTGGAAGAAAATGCTACATCAAAAGAGAATATGGAAGAATGGGAAGATTCGACTCTCGTGTGGACAAAGGTGTACTTGTTGGTTACTCAAGTAAAAGGAAAGAATACAAGTGTTACAACCTAATATTGAACAAAGTCATGGAAAGCATCAACGTAACAATTGATGAAACAAGTAGATAAGAATTAAAGGAAGAAGAAAATGAATCAATGGAACAACTTTACAAAGAAGAAGAAGAAGATGAAAAGGAAGTAGAAGGGGAATATGATGAGGATCTGACATAAGAAGAAGAGAAAGTTCAACAAGTTCCTCCAAACACACATAGCAGATGAGTACAGAAGAATCATCCTTCAAATCAGATTATCAAAAAAAAAGATGTAGGAGTTGAGACTAGAATAAGAATCCATTCACCAAAACAAACACACCTATCACTCTCATCTACGATTGAACCAACCTGTTTTGAAGAGGCCAACAAGGATGAATTTTGGAATAAGGCCATGGATGAAAAATTGGATCAAATAGAGAAAAATAACACTTGGGAATTGGTTCCAAGACCATAGTATAAGAATGTGATCGGCACAAAGTGGGTATACAAGAATAAATTGAATGAATATGGACAGGTTACAAGGAACAAAGCTGGATTGGTATGCAAAGGATATCCACAGGTTGAAGGAATCGACTTTGAAGAGGCATTTTCCCTAGTTGCCAGAATGGAAGCAATCTGATTACTTTCATCTTATGCATGATAAAAAAATATGAAAGTGTATCATATGGATGTAAAATCAACTTTTTTGAATGGGGAACTTGAAGAAGAGGTCTACGTTGAACAACTATAATGATTTCATTTGTCATAGAACGCAAATTATGTTTGTAAATTAAAGAAGGCCTTGTATGGTCTAAAACAGGCTTCTAGAGCATGGTACTCTAGACTAGATAAATATCTACAACATGCAGGGTTCAGAAAAGGAAGTGCAAACAACAACCTCTACATCAAGATAACTCAAGATAGTATTTTATTAATTGAAGTTTATGTTGATGATATTATTTTTGGAAGTACTAATGATAGTTTAAGCCATAAATTTGAAAAGGACATGCATAATGAATTTGAAATGTCATTACTTGGAGAACTATCCTTCTTTCTAGGTCTTCAGATATGTCAAAGAAATCAAGGAAGTTTTATTTCTCAAACCAATTATATCAGATAAATGTTAAAAATGTTTGGAATAGAAGATTGCAAACCAGTTATAACTCCCATGACAACTAGTTGCAAGTTGAGAAAAGATGATGATTCAAAGTCTACAGATCAAAGGAAATACATGACAATGATCGGTAGCCTACTATATGTGAAAACATCCAGACCATATGTAATGAAAATAGTTGGACAAGTGGCATGATTTCAGGCAGCACCAAAGCAATCACATGTATTGACAGTGAAGAGGATTTTCTGATATCTCAAAGGAACATAAGAGTTTGGACTATCGTATCTAAAAGGAAAGGATCTATTACTTTTTTCCTACACAAATGTATATTGGGCAGGTTGCATTGATGACCAACGAAGCACCAATGGAGCAACATTCTACTTGAGTGAGTGTTTAGTATCATGTCTAAGAGAGAAACAATCATCATTATCTTTATCTACAGCCGAGGTAGAGTATATTGCAGCAACAACATGTTGTACAAAGGTCCTATGGATGAAACAAACTTTGACAGATATAAAGGTTGAGTATGATGAGCCCATTCCAATCTATTGTGATAATACAAGAATCATCAATATCTCAAAGAACTCGGTGATGCACTCCAAGACAAAGAACATTCCAATAAAGTATCACTTTCTACGGGAATAGGTTGCAAAAAAGAACATCAGAGTTGAATATGTGGGAACTAAATAACATGTGGCAGACATCATTACAAAACCGCTTCTGCGGGAAGAATTTAAGTATCTTCGCCAGATAATCGGATTTATTTCTATTCCAAAATGAATTCTTTTGAATTCTTTTCTTATATGTCTTAGATTTACTAGAGGAAGCAACATAAAAAGGATAGTTCAGGTTGGGATATAAGAGAGTTTAGTTAGGGGGAGCATCCCTATATAGAAAGATACATTTTCCATTGATGACAAAGGGGGGGGGGATTTATTAGATGTAGATGAGAGAGGAATAGTTTTAGGGGGAGCATTGGTAACAAATATGAAGAGGAGATGGTCACATGGGGAGATTGTTGATATGAGTGATATCACTTCAGTATTGGATGACATGACCTCAGTATTGCATCAGAGTGTTTCCATCACACTTGAACATATTGAATATCTTTTCTTGTGTGAGGAATATTGCAAGTACTCATTGATACATCTAATGTTCTGAAAGTCTGCGGTAGTATGAAGGGTTTATGGAGAAATTCTCGAAATTAAAATGAATAATAAAAAAAAAACTATTTTATGAGGTGTACACAGGCTGACAGTGTATTAGGGTGTGTACATACTGAGGAGTATGTGGGCTAGAAGTGTATTAGGGTGTGTACATGTTGGTAAAGCTATGGAAACTTGAGAAGATGAATATGTAGAGGTTATATATTCTCATATCAAGCTCCCAAGAAGGTCTACAGTGCTCAAATACATGAGATCTATCAATTAGTTCCAAATGTATGTATTATTTCTATGAATAGTTGGATTTTGATGTATGCATGAGAAATGGTTATGGAGATTTGAGAATTCTCCCTAGAGAGACTAGTGGTTGCATTTGATATTTTGTATAAGTCAGATCTACATAAATATAGTGTCGGTATATTTATCATTCATACTTCTTGTTGAGGCACATCTTGTATTTCTTGGCATATGGCTAAGGTTTTTTGTGGTACATGGTTGAGATCTTGTATTTGTAAAGTGGTTGATGTATTGAGAGGTTGAATATCAGAAAGGTTTTGATGACTATATCATGTGAGGGTTATTATAGGTGTTCATGATTACACACACATATATGGCACATGACTAGAGAGAGATATATATGCTTTGGGTAAAGGTTATGTATGAGGATGCATGCACAAGATACAATTATAGTATGGATGCAATGATAGGTTGCATATCTGTTATCACTTTGTATATTACCAGAGGTTGTTGTGAGGCAATAAGAATTATATTAGAGGTAACCTTAACCAACCACTTTGAAATTGGGAGCTAGTCCTACCAGTTTCAGAGAGGGATCTCTCTGTAAGTTTTAGATTTGTTTGGATTTTCCAGATTTTAGGCTAGTTAAAAAGAATATAACCGAGTTGTGTGTATTGTTTTTAAATGAAATGGTTGAATATCACTTACGATTCCATTGGGCTATGGGGTCTGTTTTAAAAATATGGAGGTCAAAGACAACTTTTATAAGATTCGTTTTATAGGGAAAGATAGTGCAACTTCTGGATTCTTTAGGAATAAAAATGATATATTGCTGAAAAAGGTGAGATATCAGTTATAACAAAAAAGCATTTAAGAATTTCTTTGTTGTAACATTAGAAAGAAAAAATTTAAATCTCTAAAAGATTAGGAACAGAGTACACAATGGAAAATTCTACAACTTTAACTTCTTTTAAATATTAGATTAGAAAAAAAATATGATAACTGAGAAAGATAAACTTTTTTACGAAGACAGAGGAAACTTCACCAACAACTAACACGTAGGAATCCTATGAAATGTCTCATTGTATTACTGGAATAACCTCTTGATACAAATTACATCGATTACAACTTGCTTGGGCGTAAAGATCAACCCTCAATACTTCTAAGTTTGAAATATTTATAATCAAAAATAAAAATGACCTTGTCATTAATGATCAGGACGTGGCAAACCCTGAATCTAACTAACTATCTAACAAGATGCAGAAATATAGTAACTGGTGATGATGTGTTGAATCTCTCATGCTGATTTTGGGCAAGACTGTTGGTGAGTCGTTCATATGACTTTAACTACACTAGATGTTGAGTTGGACGAGACCTTTACCTTTACTCAATCAATTCACACAACTCATCCCATCTTTGAGCGCTTGGGATGGTAACTTTCAATAGCCAGGGGTTAATTTCATCCATCTCGATGTACTTAGAAAAATTCATCTTGGTGAGGAAAATGTACTTGATTTCATGTTGTATGCTGAGGTCAGGCTTCAAAGTCTCCAAGAATGCTTTGCCCATGATGTTGCCCTATATCCCTGAAAACTTGGAACTGTCTTTGGCTATGGTGGAAATCTTTTGCTTATAAATAGATAAAGTCATCAATTTATCATTTAGGACAAGTAGCCCAGGAAGGCCCTTTTTATGTAAGGCCTCAAACTTGTTAAAAAATCTTTGAAATCCAATGTCCACATTCTAAGATTTCTCTTCCAACTGCAACATTAATCCTCTTTTGGTCAACACTCTTTTGACTTCAAGTATGGTTTATGTTCTGTCTTCGAATTTCAGTTCTTTGAGCTCTTCCTTCGTTTTTGAATTCAGAAACTTGATGATCTCATTAGCTACCGAGGGCATTTCATCCAACTCTCTTCTTATCCTGCAAGTGGCCTTTCTGCTCTTTAGCACTAGATCATGTTGCTTAAACATGATTTGCACCATGGGCCAAATTTCATTTATGGAGTTAGAGATGTCTGTCCAGATATTTTCCTTAGCCTCTGCTAATGTCTTAGCTGCCATTGTTTGTTTCTGGAGCTGCTATATTTCCTTCTTAATCTTCTCAGATACTTGTCTCTCAACATTGTATCTTGTTTGGAAGGAAGACTTGAGTTCTTGGAGATTTTCAACCTCCATTTTCAGCCTATTGATCTCTTTTCCTTCCAGAGTCATCTCCTCCATGGACTTTGCTAGCTCCATAGTCTTTTCCAATGCTGTCAATGGAGTTGTCGATGGAATTTCTGCTGTAGTGGTCGTTGGCACAACTATTGTATTGAATTATGCAAGGGGAAATGCACTCAATGGAATAAATTCCATTGAGGTTGATTGTGCCTTCTCTTTCACTAACCTTTCCATTTCTGCCTCAATTTCCTTTATCTATGCGTTATGGTGCATGATTAGCTTCAACAATTCCTCTTTCTCATCTTCTGCCTCAACTATTTCTTTAGCTTGTGAATCCTCTGTTGGTGGAAATTTCAGTTGTTTTCTCAGCAATGTCAGTATTCTTTTTCTTTATCATCTCCTCTATTTCCTTTACATTTGAAGGATCATACCCAATCTTGAGCACCAACTCCACTAAGGATTTTATTCTGTTATCCTTTGCAAAAGAGGATATAATTTCCAACTTCAATTTTGTCTGAACATTGTTTAGGGATATCTATAACTTCGTTGTTGTAGAGGAAGCATGTGCCAAGGTGGAGAATTTTTTTTCTCTAGTCTATCTATGCAAATCCATCTAATCAGCCGGATGGAATTGTTTGGTGTCAAAAACAATAGTTGACCTTTTGTAGTTAGTGATATCTTTGGGTTGAGGCACCTGTGCCTACAGAAATGCTAGATGCATTCTTCCTTTCTCTGTGTCAAAAGATGACAACAGTCTGTGTTGTGTTGTGGAGGTTTTCTTCCAGAATTGAGCATAAGTGTTGTTGGTCAGCATCTAGTTCTTCTTTTTAATTATGTCATATTTTTTGAAAATGCTCAGGGGTACAGATCCTTGTGAAGTTTGGTTGGTCAGAGCTATATATGTTTTCTTCTTTGAAGAAGGAGTGGACACCACCTGATGTTTTCCCTCAAACACTTTGGCAGAGTAAGGCTCTTCCTCACCAGACTTGTGAATAGCATGAGTGGTTTTGGGTCTTTTGTTGTATACCTGAAAATCTTATGTTGATACCTCACTGATTGAAGGAGAGGTATCCTTTCTTGTCCTTTTTTCCTTTGGTATCTATGGAGTGGTATTATGCAAAAAAGAAACTGAAGGATCTTCCTGATGTTCAATATCTACCCAAGTATTTGCCTCCCACTTTGTCTGGTTCACATAATTTTCAATTTATGGTTTGAGGGTGTGAGCATAAGGTGAAGTTTTATTTTTTGTTCTCATCTCTACAATGATCCCACTTGGACAATAATGTCAAATGAAACTGGTGCTGAATTTCATTTCCTTTAATAGTTTATTTGCCTCTTCCCTAGCAGCTCGACTGTTGCAGATAAACGGTCCTATTTTCCCTTTAATCCTCATCTATTGTTTTTTCTTCAGAGACACAAAATGAATGTCATCTAAATTTATCATATGACGAATATACTCTACTACAAATATTCAAACAGGAACATACTTGGGAAATTTATATGGAGCTAGTTCACACCCATACACTCTGATCTCGATGTGATTCTAATAAAGGAACCAATCCCCGGTCTTTGCAAGATCTGAAAGGTGCAGAACCCTTTGGATCTCCTCGTTTATCCTTATTTTTGGTATTCCAATGAGCATGCTAACTACTGGGTGATAAAAGAACTTGATGAACTATTTGAAACTGAATTTAGTGGAGTTTCTTCTTAGCAACGATGTCCATAAAGTTACTACTTATGGTTTTCCATCCTTGTCCATTTTCTGCATGAGAAAAGGAAATTTTTCTGCCTGATAGAACATAAACATGTAGGCCAATACTGAAGAATACCAGAACATGCCTTTTGTAGGGAAATTTTCTAGTTGCCCGTGCAGGTTTTCGGCTAAAAAACCGTTGAAATCAAAGTGGGTGGCAACTTTCTCTTCAACAAAAAAAATGGACAGGAATCCTAGGATAGGTTCGTCCACCCATTCATCTGAGAAATGACCGAGAAAACAACACAGTGTGGAGATGACATGGTTTCCATTTTCATAAAATATGGAGGAATGATAAGGAGGATTATTCTTAGGAAATTGGGCATCTTGTGGGAGGAATAGCTCATATATTTGTGCTCTTTGGGGAAAAGACAGGTTATGATACATTTCAGTCAATATTTCAATTGTGAGAGGAGAACGGGGTTTGGCTCTGGGCACCTGCATCATTTGATCAATGGCTTCAGGTTTAATAAGGAAAATGGTTTCTCTAGATGAAGATACTATGGCTCTCTAATTAGGGAGGTACTGCTCTAAGCATTTGAGGGTGAATTCGGGAAAATGTTGGACTTGGGGAAAATGATATAAAGGGAAACCTGACTCCGAGATCCCAATTTCATTGCTCTGATTGATGAAGGTGTCTTTAAACCATGACTGTAGCTTAGCAAAGTTGAATTTGGACCTGGTTTCTGAGATTAAACAGTCTTTTTCTGTTAAAGGGATCTGGTCGAGATCGACATGAGATGGGAGGAAAGGATTTTCCTCTACGTTTAACTTTTTATTTATGGGTGCTATTGTTTTCCATGGGTACCTGCACACTAAACACATGTTAGTAGGAGGAAGCTAAGGTTCGATGATATGTTGCAGAGGCAAAGGGAAATGAGTTTATGATAGGTAGGGAGTGTGAGTGAAATGAGAATGACCGAAACGGGGTTGAAATTTAGTAAATGGGTGTCCACTGGGCGAAAAGGGATAGGTGAGGTGAACAACGAGTATGTGGCTAGTAATAAATGGTTAAAGGGTCCTTTAGAGTGTGAGAGGGTAGGGTGAAAGATGTTTGATCGGTGTATCTGGTTGATGTACAAAATGGTGATTGGGGGATGAATGAAAATATATGACCCGTAAAGGTTAGATGGATGGGACATGCTGACGGGGTCATGACATGGAACTTGCAAAGGGTGGTTTTGGGATGTGACATCTCTGGATGATGGTGGTGAGTTTGAAAAATGGTAGGAGGTAAATGTTTGGAACAGGGAGGTAAAATGCAATGAGAGAATGCCATGTAGGTATGCGGCCTGCCTGGACACTACCTCATTCTAGACCCCCCCCACCCCGCACCATTAAAGGTAGAAAGGTTGGGGGGGTCCGGGATCTCTTGATGATCGTTGATCTGAGAAAATATAGATCAATCGTTGTTTCAAGCATGTTCTTTAATTGTCATGTCAGACCCCCCCCACCGTTAAAGTTAGAACAGCCAGGGGGGGTCTGGAATCTCCTGTGGACCATCTCTTTGGGCAGTGGTGGGATAACCATAGATCTGAGTGCACACTTTAATCACCTTTTCAGACCCACTCCCCCCCCCACCATTAAATTTTGAACGGTCGAGGGGGTCCGAAAACTCATCAGAACAATAGATCTGGGCGCCAACAACTTAGTCATAGATCTAGTCCCGATATTTAATCTCTGTGGCACATTTCAATATATGAGGCCAAACTTTAGCTTAATGACCTTTTATGGGTTTTGTGCACTGCCCCCCTTTCTTTTGTCACCATGGGGTTAGAAAAAACATTTCACCATCAAAATCATGCACTTTTCATCGATCATCTTACACATTTAATTGAAGAGAAACTAACTAACCTATGTCCTAACCTACTCCTTTGCACCTTTAGTCCAGCTTAAAAAGTTGGGATAAGAAAAAACTCTACCCTGGGGTTATTTGACCAAGATTAGACTGTTTGGTAAAATTTATTCACTAATCCTAATTTACTTGACTGAGATTAGACAGTATAGCCAAGATTATTCACTAATCCTAAATACTTAAATTTAAAAGACTTGGCCATGTTTAAACCGTATGGATCAAGTCATTATCAATTCATGGGGCTTTATCCTTTTTCTTTTATGCCCTCTTTTTATTTTTCTCATTTCTTTTCTTTCTTTTTTTCTTTTCTTTCTTTTTTCTTTTCTTTTTCTTTTTCTTTTATTTTTCTTTTGTAGAATGCAGCAATATCTGCAAGTCAAAAACACTAAAGGAACAAAATTACAATCAACAGTTGATCCTATAAATTATAGGATTATAACAGTGGCTCCACCTGGGGATGGTATCCTCCTTGTGAGATGCCAAGAATCTTGTTTGTTGGTGTCTTGAAAAACTTCCTCTAGAGCTTCTTCTATTATCTGACTTGATTTATTTTGACAATTTTGATGACATTATTCAGTGTCTTAGGGCCTTCTCCGCAGGCTTGAAACACCTACACACAAAATACTTGAAAAATAAATGATATGTACAATGAAAGGAAATGGTGATCTTTCTACTGAGGTGGCAAGTAATGGTTCAACATCCTACCATTTACAAGTCCCCCTGACAGGTCTGATCCATCACTATTAGCAAGTAGGAAAGCATTATTTCCTCTGAAGGCCTGAATGGTGTAAGGACCCTTCCACAGGCTATCTAAATTTCCATGTTTACCTTATCTTCATTTCTAGAGTCCCATCTCAAAACTAGATCACCGAATTCAAATTTATCCTCTTGGTTTCTCTTGTCATAAATCTTTTTTATATTTTCCTGGATCACTTGAGTTTTGTTGTACACTTCTTCTCTAGATTGAATTAGGTGGACCATTTGATTTATCCTTCGTTGGCCATCATTTTTTTCTTCTTGGGTTTCCTGCAATAGCTTCATGACAGGAACTCCTAATGAAAGGGGGAAAAATTCCTTGGTTCCATACACCAACTGGTATGGAGACATATCGATTTCTCTTTCGGTGCTTATTTAGTCATCCCAAAGTGCAAAAACCAACTTATTATGCCATGATTTATTTTTTTCTTGTAGTGTCTTTCCGAGAATGTTCACCAGACTTTTGTTAGAATACTCAACTATCCCATTTCCTTGTGGATAATAAGTCATCGAGTGTCCCAGAGTGATATGATATTGATTACAAAAATCTATGAGACTTTTGGATCTGAAATCTGTTGCATTGTCAACTATGATTTTTCTTGGGCATCCAAAACGAGACACAATGTTAGTTTCTAAAAACTCGATGATGACAGATTCAGTAGCTTGCCTGCATGGTACCGCCTCGATCCACTTGGTGAAGTAGTCTATGGCCATGAGGATCCACTTTTGTTGGCCCGAGGAGGGTGGATGTATTTCACCAATGAAGTCTAGACCCCATTGTTGGAAAGGAGATTCAACATAAATGGGTTTCATACGGAGTGGCAAAGATTCCTTTTTCCTTCCAAAATCTGGCACTTGTGGCAAGCAGTAACCTTCTGGTGGACGTCAGGGAACATAGCAGGCCAGTAAAAACTATCTCTTAGAATCTTGTTGGCTATGGTCCTCTAGCTCAGGTTCCCACTACAGTCTCCTGCATGAAAATCTTGAAGAACTTTGTCAACTTCGTCTTTTAGCAGGAAATTAAGCAAGATACCACTAGGATCTTTCCAATAGAAATTTATTTCTAAAATACAAAATTTCAATGCTTTCAATTTAACAAATCTAGCTTTGGTCTTAGTCAAACCTAGAAGAGCTTGTAAATTTTGGAGTACAAAAATGAGGTCTATGTACCAAGGGGAGTTTAAGAATACCTCTTTTATGTTTGGAGTCACCTGCTCTTCCGGTCCGTCTGTTGCAACCAAAAAATTAATATCTAAAGCATGAAAATTAGACTCATCCATTAGTTTGGCCAAACCCTGTCCTTTGATCAATTTAGTAGGTTTTATTTCATTGTCGTTCTCTAGAATAACCGCAATCCATTTTCCTCTTCTACCATTCGAATTATCGTGGGTCAAGATATCCTTAACCAGTGTGTTTGGGATGTACGCAATTGTGTGAGAATGGAGAATATAGAATCTAAAGTCCTTTATGGATTTCACCAGAGCGAAGGCCTGTTTCTCCATTATGTTATAGCTCAAAGCAACATCTCTCAAAGATTTGCTGAAAAATACTATGGGTTGTTCATACCCTTCACTATTTTTCTGCAATAACACGACTGCTATGGTGTGCTCAGATGCAAAGGAGAAAATAAGAAAGTCTTTGGTATAATATGGACTAATCAGAACTAGGGCTTGGGTGAGATCATGTTTCACCAGCTTGAATGACTGTTTGGACTCAGCGTTCCATTTGATTATTGTGTTTTTTTTCAAAATATTAGTGATATTCCTAAGAAGTTCAACCACGTTTGGTATGAATCTTCTAAGAAAATTTATTTTGCCAATGAAAGATTGCAGTTCTTTGATACTCCTAGGGTTTTCCACCTTCCATATGGCTTCTATCCTACTGGGATCTATTTTAATTCCTTCTTTTGAGATTATGTGTTCCAGTAGTTTACCTTCCTCTAACCCGAAAAGGCTTTTCTTAGGATTGAATGCAATCCCAAATTTCCTGCACTTCTCAAACACACGTATGAGGTGGAGGAAGTGTTCCTTGTTAGATTTGGATTAAATAGTTACATCATCCAGATAAATGACTATAAATCTCCAAGTCTCATCCAAAAAAACAATGTTCATTGCTCTTTGAAAAGTAGCCCCAGCGTTCATCAGACCAAAAGGCATCTTCACATACATGAAGGTTCCCCAGGGTGTGGTAAAAGTTCTCTTCTCTTGATCTTCTGGATGGACTAGAACTTGGTTGTAACTAGAGAAACCATCTAATAAGGAGATCCTACTGAATCCAACCACCTTTTGTAAAATGTGGTCCATTTTGGGCAAAGGGTAATTGTCTTTGAGGGAGAATTTGTTCAGATTTCTGAAATCTATGCAAAGTTTGATCTTGCCAGTTTTCTTCCTAGTAGGAACTAGGTTAGAAAACCATTTGGAAAATATCAAGGAGACTATAATCTTTGCATCATACATATTTTTTATTCTTTCTCTATCAGGGGAAGGAACCTAGGATTAATTCTCCTAAGTTTTTGTCTAAAAGGTTTTTGTTCTTCTTTTATGGGAATCCGATGCTGTATGATACTTGTGTCATAGGATTTTAAGTCGTCATAGCCCAAGGAAAAAACATCTATATATTCCTTAAAATGTTCAATGTATTTGATTTTTTTCTCTGGTGGCATAGATTTAGACAGTTTTATCAAGTTGGGTTTTTCTTCCATTCTTATGTTTCATTCTTCGACCTCCTTACCACTAGATTCAATTTTTGGTTTTTTGGCAACGCCATTAAAATCAAACAGGTCTTCCAATGGAACTAAACCTCTAGGTAGCACATTATTTTTCAACTGCAGAATATCAAAATCTACATCATTTTCATTAAATTTTTCATCATCTATTTTATTTACACTACCATTCTAAAAAATAGCTTTATTTACATATTCATCATCATTTTTTAAATCTATGTTTGTACATTCGAAATCATTCTTACATTGTAGAAAATCTTTGATCTGATCGTCATTTCCAAATACCTACCAATATATGATGTTGTCAGGAATGATTGGTCTGCACTTTACTCCACTGTGTACTTGCGAGTGGGAAGAAAAGGAATTTTACAGGTAGCGGCCGATGTAGCCAACCCATCTGCAAGTATATTTTGTCCCCTAGGCATTACCTGTAAGTCAATCTCAGTAAATCATTGAAGAGCATCTAAAACAACATTCTTATATGCTCTAAGTTTGGGGTGTTTTTCTGCATACTCACCTTTGATTTGCTTTATAATCAATTCATAATCAGTTTGTAGGAATGATTCTCAGAATACTTTGACTTGTGGTTATGCAACCAAACTCTGGCTCTAGCTCCTTCTTTACTCACAACACCATCGAAGTCCATGCTCCAGAAATCTACTGGCAAATCCTCATTCTCTTCAATCATGGGATTTATTACTTCGACAACTTATTTATCATCCTTCAGATCGGGTGCATCATCTTCTAGTTGTGCGATTTGTTCTTCAAAGTCACCATCGTTGGATATAATAAAAGAGTCTATATCAGAGTGTGCGGAGTATAGTGGGTAATTCTGTGGCTTTTCCTGGCTGCTGGCCATATACTTCATCATTGTTTCCCTGTATAGTTTTCTCTGTTGTCCGAAAACCGAAATGGTGGCGTAAGACATATCTAGCTATAGGGTTCCTCTCAATTTAGCTCCCCAAGACCTTGATAGAAACATACCATACTTGGGGGGAATATCTGCAATGATGATGTCCATCAACATACTTTTCGCTGGGATTTGAGCCAAGATGATGCATAAGTCTTTAATTAGGCCTATACATTTGACTTTGCTAGAGTCGAAAGAATGCAAATGTTTGTAGGGTCTGGTGACCTCGAGCCCCAACTTTTCCATTATGGATTTGGGCATTAGGTTGTGGGAGGCACCAGAATCCAGCATAGTGTTGTGTAATATCAAATCGTGGATGTTTAGGCTGATGTAAAAAGGGGCCATGACACCATTATCAATTTGACCGTAAACTTCAGGACCAAACAAAATCTTAGGTTGATCATCGACAAGGTTTACTGTGTCAGAGTGATGTACAAATCCAACATTTAAAGCTTTGGTGCCTATCTCGGGTTTGATTCTTAAATCTTTTATCACCTGAGACCTATAAGCGTTCTTGTTCATCAGCTCAGAGAGGGGAATGGGAATCTTCAGTTTAGCTAATTCCCCTTCAAGGATGAAAGGAGCAGTGGTTTTGTTTAAGGTATGTACTTTTGATTTATCGGTATAATCTCTGTGCCCAGGTGCACTTGTTTGAATGATTGATGAATATTCATCCCGACTTTCTATTTTAAGAATTTTTGGAGTTTTTTGCACAGGAGATTCAACATTATTTCGCCTAGGGACTTTCTTGGGAGGGTTTTCTGAGGTTTTCTTTGTTTCAACAGCCTTCTTCAGAGAGTTCTCATTTTCCTTCTTGCTCCTTAGGTTATACAACCTGTGAACCTCCATTATAGCGTTCTCAAAGGCTTGTTGTTCTTCTCTCTTAGCTTCTTCATTTACCTATGTTTGTGAAAGGAGAAAGATTTTGTGCTCTTCCTGGGTGAGAAAAATGGATCCATGATCATGATCATGATCACCCATTAGGTTTATATGAGTTTCATCAAACTCCTCAATTACTTCCTCCCCATCATTGGCATAATTATCTTGGAGAGATGGTCTAATCTATTGATCAGGTCCTCTCTGTTCCCTTTGATCTCTAGGATCTCTCTACCTAATCTGAGGTGGATTTCTTCTGAAGTTTGGGTTTCTAATATAAGGGAAAACTTGGTTCTCCATAGGTGGGTTTCTGTCAGTTATGGTGAGTCTCTCCATCATTTTCTCCATAACTCTAGTGAGAGAATCTAATTTGGCATCAGATGAGGAAGTAGAAATTTCTTCTTTGATGGTGACCCTCTTTTTTGTTCTCTTCCTGGCCCTTCTGGCCAAAAGATTTTCTTCCACACTGATGGAACTTCTTTTCATGTCTTCCAAAGTTGTTGTGCTTCTTTCCCTCAATTGATATGACATGTCAGCATCAAAACCATCAGGTAATTTTATTAAAGCCAAACCTTGTGGTGGTTTGATTTTAGCGGGGATTGCATTGTATAGATTGTTGAAACAAGTGTAGTAATCCAACACTGTCTCTCCTAGATTCTGTCTGATGTTCTCATACTCTGACAGGATCTGGAGAGGATTTTTCTTTACCTCCCACCTGTCAAGGAAAGTTCAATGAAAGACAGTAATGTCAGTAATGGTAGCAACACGTAAGGTTTTGAACCACTTTTTGACTTCTCTAGTCAGAATTTGTGCGAATAATCTCATCTGCACATCAACTTCATCTACTTCCTGTATGTCAAAATAATTGTTCATTTTGTCAACATGTTGTTGTGCATTGAGGGGATCGGTACTATCAAACTGAAGGAGTCTAGTTTGATAGTATTGAGGCATGTCATGTAAAGGAGCAACCAACACCAATGGAGCATATCTTGTTGCCATGATTGGTGGAGGAGGCTGAATAACAACCTGTGAGACATAAGAGGTAGTGGTTGAAGCTATAGAATATCAAGGGCTTGGAGGAATGGAGTGACCTGATTTAGGTTTAACAAAAAATGCATCAATAGTTAAAACAGGAGGTTCGACGGACTATTGAAGATGGAGTTTGTCTAAGGCCTGGCCAAGATTCACAACTAGGTCCTCAAGCTTATCAGGCTCAGGGCGAAAATGTTGATCAACTTCAGCTTTGGGAGAGAGTATTTCAGGGGTCCTGGGCTGAAAGATGGTTTGATCTAAGACCGTTTTACTGACAAAACTGTGAAATTTTGTCCTAAAAAGACTTGGTTGAAAGGATATATCAGACTCAAGATCTTGAAGAACAACTAACTTCTCTGGGATGGAAAGGGACCTTAGGAGTGGGTTTTTACTCCTTGAAATATCTATAGCATTTTTCTTCCTGAGTAATTTTTCTGGATTATCTGTTGCAATTGCAGGTTCTAGGTCAGGATGAGATCTAGTAGAAGTTCTTTTGGGAGCCAAAATTCTAATTTTATTTTCCTTTTGGAGATTTTTAGTTATTATGTACAAAATTTAACAACCTCTGAACATTATTTCTAGATAAATTTAGGGTTTGTGATTCTTTCAGAAATAAAGGTATCTTTGTCTAGGGGAAAGAAATCAAGGGGTGGGAAGTTTTTTCAGTTCTTCCCCAATATGGTCGCCATTTATGTTATCATTCTGTAAATTCCTAGAGTTTTTTGTGAGGTAAGAAGAAATCTATCAGAGGTAACCTTAACCAACCACTTCAAAACTGGGATCTAACCCTACCAGTTTCAGAGAGGGATCTCTCTGTAAGTTTTAGTTTTGTTTGGATTTTCCATATTTTAGGCTAGTTAAAAAGACTATAACCGAGTTGTTTGTATTTTTTTTAAATGAAATGGTTGAATATCACTTACGCTTCCATAGGGCTATGGGGTTTGTTTTAAAAAGATGGAGGTCAAAGACATCTTTTATAAGATTCGTTTTACAGGGCAAGATAGTGCAATTGCTGGATTCTCTAGGAATAAAAATGACGTATTGCTGAAAAAGGTGAGATATCAGTTAGAACAAAAAAGCATTTAAGAATTTTTTTGTTGTAACATCAGAAAGAAAACATTTAAATCTGTAAAAGATTAGGAACATAGTACACAATGGAAAATTATGCAACTTTAACTTCTTTTAAAGATTAGATTAGAAAAACAATATGATAACTGAGAAAGAAATTTTTTTTTACGAAGACAAAGGAAACTTCACCAACAACTAACATGTAGGAATCTTGTGAAATGTCTCTTTGTATTACTAGAATAACCTCTTGATACAAATTACAACAATTACAGCTTGCTTGGGCGTAAAGATAAACCCTCAATACTTCTAAGTTTGAAATATTTATAATTAGAGTTACAAACGACCCTGTCATTAATGATCAAGACATGGAAGACCCTGAATCTAACTAACTATCTAACAAGATGCAGAAATATAGTAACTGAGGATGATGTGTCGAATCTCTCATGCTGATTTCAGGGAAGACCGTTGGTGATTCATTTAGATGACTTTGACTACGTTGGATGCTGAGTTGGATGAGACCTTTACCTTTACTCAATCAATTCACACAGCTCATCCCATCTTTATGTGCTTGGAATGGTAACTTTCAATAGTCGATGGTAGATTTCATCCATCTCGGTGTACTTAGAAAAGCTCGACTTGGTGAGGAAAATGTACTTGATTCCATACTATATGCTAAGTTCAGGTTGCAAATTATCTAAGAATGCTTTGCCCGTGATGTTTCCCTGTATCCATGAAAACTTGGAACTGTCTTTGGCCATGGTGGAAATCGTTTTCTTATAATCAAATAAAGTCATCAATTTATCATTTAGGACAAGTAGGCCAGGAAGGCCCTTTTCTATATGGCCTCAAGCTTGTTAAAAATTCTATGAACTCTAATGTCCATGTTATGATCTTTCTCTTCCAACTGCAACATTAATCCTCTTTTGGTCAACACTCTTTTGACTTCAAGGATGGTTTATGTTATGTCTTCGACTTTCAGTTCTTCGAGCTCTTCCTTGGTTTTTGAATTCAGAAACTTGATGATCTCGTTAGCTGCTGAGGGAATTTCATCCAGCTCTCTTTTTATCTTGTCAATGGCCTGCCTTCTCTTTAGCACCAGATAAGTTTTCTCGAACATGATTTGCACCATGGGCCAAATTTCTTTTATGGAGTTAGAGATGTTTGTCCAGATATTTTCCTTAGCCTCTGCTAATGTCTTACCTGCAATTGTTTGTTTCTAGAGTTGTTGTATTTCCTGCTTAAGCTTATCTGATACTTGTATCTCAACATTGTATCTTGTTTGGAAGGAAGACTTGAGTTCCTGGAGATTTGAAACCTCCATTTTCAACCTATTGATCTCTTTTCCTTGCAGAGTCATCTCCTCCATGGACTTTTCTAGCTCCACAGTCTTTCCCAATGCTGTCAATGGAGTTGTCGATGGAATTTTTGTTGTAGTGGTCATTGGCACAACTACTGTACTGACTTATACAAGGGGAACTGCACTCAATTGAATAACTTCCATTGGGGTTGATTTTTCCTTCTCTTTCACTAAACTTTCCAATTTTGCCTCCATTTCCTTTATATGTGCGTTCTGCTGCATGATTAGCTTCAACAATTCCTCTTTCTCATATTTTGCCTCAGCTATTTCTTTAGCTTGTGAATCCTCTGTTGGTGGAAATTTTAGTTATTTTCTAAGAGATGCAATGTCAGCATTATTTTTCTTTATCATCTCCTCTGCTGCCTTTACATTTGAAGGATCATACCCAATCTTGAGCACCAACTCCTCTAAGTATTTTATTCTGTTATCCTTTGCAAAAGAGGATATCTCTTCCAACATCAATTGGTTCTGAACATTGTTTAGAGATATCTGTAACTTCATTGATACAGAGGAAGCATGTGCCAAGGTGGAGAAAACCATTTCTCCAGTATATCTGTGCAAATCCATCTGATCATCCAGATGGAATTGTTTGGTTTCAAAAACAATAGTTGACCTTTTGTAGTCAGTGATCTCTTTGGGTTGAGGCACATGTGCCTGCAAAAATGCTAGATACATTATTCCTTTCTCTGTGTCAAAAGATGACAACAGTCTGTGTTGTGTTGTGGAAGTTTTCTTCCAGAACTAAGCATAAGTGTTGTTGGTCAACATCTGGTTCTTCTTTTTAATCATGTCATATTTTTCGAAAATGCTCAGGGGTACAGATTCTTGTGAATTTTGGGTGGTCATAGCTATATATGTTTGATTCTTTGAATAAGGAGTGGACACCACTTGATATTTTCCCTCAAGCACTTTGGCAGAGTAAGGCTATTCCTCACCAGACTTGTGAATAACATGAGTGGTTTTGGGTCTTTTGTTGTATACCTGAAAATATTTTGTTGATACATCAGTGATTAAAGGAGAGGTATCATTTCTTGGTCTTTTTTCCCTTGGTATTTGTGGAGTGGTAGTCTATGAAAAAGAAACTGAAGGAGCTTCCTGCTATTCAATATCTACCAGAGTATTTTCCTCCCACTCTGTCTAGTTCACATACTTTTCAATTTTTGGTTTGAGGGTGTGAGCATAAGGTGAAATTTTATTTCTGGTTCTCATCTCTGCAATGATCACACTTGCATCATAATGCCAAATGAAACTGGTGTTGAATTTCATTTCCTTTAATAGTTTATTTGCCTCTTCCCCAGCAGCTCGACTGTTGTAGATAAATGGTCCTATTTTCCCTATAGTCCTCATCTGCTATTTTTTCTTCAAAGAATCAAAATGAATGTCATCTGAATTTATCATCTGACGAATATACTCTAGTGAAAATATTCAAACAGACACATACTTGGGCAATTTATATGGAGCTAGTTCACACCCATACACTCTGATCTCGGTGTGATTCTGATAAAGGAACCAGTCCCCGGTCTTTGCAAGATCTAAAAGGTTCATAACTCTTTGGATCTACTCGTTTATCCTCGGTTCTAGTCTTCCATTGAGCATGTTGAATACTAGGTGATAAAACAACTCGATGAACTATTTGAAACTGAATTCAATGGAGTTTGTTCTGAGCGACGACGTCCATAAAGTTACTTTTTGTGGTTTTCCATCTTTGTCCATTTTCTGCATGGAAAAAGGAAATTTTTTTACCTGATAGAACATATGCATGTAGGCTAGTATTGAAGAATACTGGAACATGCCTTCTGTAGGGAAATTTTCCAGTTGCCCGTGTAGGTTTTCGGCTAAAAAACTGTTGAAATCAAACTGGGTGGCAACTTTCTCTTCAATAGAGAAAACAGACAGGAATCCTAGGATAGGTTCATCCACCCATTCGTTTGATAAATAACCGAGAAAACAACACAACATGGAGATGATAAGGTTTCCCTTTTTGGAAAATATGGAGGAATGATAGGGAGGATTCTTCTTAGGAAATTGGGCATCTTGTGGGAGGAATAGCTCAAAGATTTGTGCTCTTTGTGGAAAAGACAGGTTCTGATACATTTCAGTCAATATTTCAATTGTGAGAGGAGAATGGGGTTCAACTCTGGGCACCTACATCATCTTATCAATGGCTTCAGGTGTAATAAGGAAAATGGTTTCTCCAGATGAATATACTATGGCTCTCTGATCAGGGAGGTAGTCCGCTTGGAATTTGAGGGCGAATTTGGGAAAATGGTGGACTTGGGGAAAATGATGCAGGGGGGAAACTGACTCCTAGAGCCCAATTTCATTGCTCTGATCAATGAAGGTGTCTTTAAACCATGACTGTAGCTCAACAAATTCGAATTTAGACCTTGTTTCTGATATTAAATAGTATTTTTCTGCTAATGGAATTTGGTCGAGATTGACAGGAGGTGGGAGGAAAGGATTTTCCTCTGTGTTTAACTTTTTACTTCTGGGCGCCATTGCTTTCCACAGGTACCTGCACATTGAACACATATTAGTTGGCGAAAGTTAAGGCTAGATGAGATGTTGCAGAGGCAAAGGTAAATGGGTCTCTGATATGCAGGGAGTATGAGTGAAATGAGAATGACCGAAATAGGGTTGAAATTTAGTGAACAAGTGTTCGTTGGGCAAAAAAGGACTGGTCAAGTGAACAACGGGTATGTGGCCAATAATAAATGGTTAACGGTTCCTTTAGAGCATGAGAGGGAAAGGTGAAAGATGTCTAACTTGTGTATCTGGTTGACGTACAGAATGGTGATTGGGTGATGAATGAAAAGATATGACCCATAATGGTTAGATGGATGGGACATGTTGACAGGGTCATGACATGGAACATGCAAAGGGTGGTTTTGGGATGTGACATCTCTGGATGATGGTGGTGAGTTTGAAAAATGGTAGGCGGTAAATGTTTGGAGCAAGGAGGTAAAATGCAGTGAGAGGATGCCACGTAGGGATGGGGCCCACCTGGACACTACTTCATTCTGGACCCATCCCCCCAACCATTAAATATAGAAAGGTTGGGGGGGTCTTGGATCTCTTGATGACTGTTTATCTGAGCAAAGCTAGATCAATCATTTTTTCAAGCGCATTCTTTAACTATCATGCTGGACCCCCCTCCCACCGTTAAAGGTAGAATGGTCGGGGGCATACGAAATCTCCTATGGAATGTCCATTTTTGCATTGGCAGGATAACCATAGATCTGAGTGCACACTTTAATAACCTTTTC
>ML776762.1:1882822-1917108 GCA_009831015.1 Picea engelmannii | reverse complement strand
TAATCCAACAATTACTTCCTTTATTTTAGTGAAGGATTGAAATTAAACACAAGGGAGGATTTCTTAGCAACCTCAAAAAATCCTATAGAAAGAATGAATCAATTCTATGGCATCCTATCTTGGTTATTCTATTAGACCACCAACTAGTTCAAGGTTCAAAGTATGAACAAGATGGTTAAAGAAATCAATTCCAATTTTTTTTCATGAGGTGCTCAAGACAACAATTCATACTGACTGAGTCAAATGAATTAAGTAAATGCCTCGAAACATCACAAATCAAAATAAAATCTATGGTTGTCATAAAAATTGTAATAAAATATGATTACTTCAGCTAAAACACAATTCATGATAGAAAAAATATAACAATCCTAAAACTAACAAGAATGCAATTAAAGAGAGAGAGAATGTAATATAAGACTAACACATTAAATAAGAAATGCTTGATAAATCATAAATAGAACGAAACAACTTCGAAATATGCAAGATTTTAATCCCTAGTTGGCTGAAAACGACAACAATGATGCAATAAATGATGTTAAGGAATATTCCAAAGTGAAGAATGTTATAAACCATATATGTTAGGCTATTAATGACTAAAAAATTAATATGCAATGAAATAAAACCTAAATATACCATAAGACATCAAAGGAGGAAGAGTATTAGGTTTTAAGGACACTTTTGTAAGAGAGAAGACTAGTATCCTATAGCTTCCTTGGGCATATGGAGTCACAGATGCAACTTCTATGCAGAGAAAATGATAATAGAGACTCAAGGATCAAACCTTCAGGTAGTTCACTATAAACCACAGGTATTGATTCTTTAGGAAAAAAACTTAAGTTAGTTCACTACAAGCCATAAGAGACTATCCCATGTCTTCTAAGAACCTTTTAGAATATGTGTAAATGGATTTTGGTCAAAAATCTAAAGTAGTCCACTACAACCCTAGAAATTTAACCTACAAGAATAACCCTATGGTAGTCCACTACAAAACCTAGAATTACCCTTTTCTCCTTCAACAATCTCAAAATAAATTATAACAAGGGGAGGTATTCCACTACAAACCTCCCCAAGGTTTCAAAACAAGGGTTTATTCAAGAGAATACAAGGTATCATGCAATTATCACCACTTTGATAAAACAATTTACTTAATACACCAATAATCAAGCAACAACGACTTTAAAAGAACACTTACTAGTAAAATTGTTGAGCATGAAATAAACACTAACATGAAATCGTCCACAAGAAACTTGAAAAACATACACTACATCATCTCTAACAAATTTTACACAAGTACTCCATGATGACAAAGAAATATACGAGACAAGTGTAGTAGTTCTCCACAAGATGCGTTATTATTTACAAATGAGGAAAACATTATATATAAATATGAGACAAACCTAGAATTACATCTCTCTAAGGGCCCCTAAATCATAACATTCCATGATATAAGGTGGATAGGTCTCAATACAACCCCCAAAATAGCCTCAAAATAAGAATATAATGTTAAAACACCAAAACGTCCCCTCAAAATCCAACACGTGTGAGTGTAGAGGAAAATAAAAGGGTGAAGTAATCTCTTCAAGGGTTAAAGTATATCCAAAGGTCACATCAATCCAAAAAAGGTGAAACTCATCATCAAAAGTCATCTCCCATCATCAATAGGGTCACACCTCATCATCGACCAAGTGCCAACTAATCACCCACATGCTAGGTCGGCTCAATGCAAAGTAATATCAATCCAAGAATGATATCACCCTCCAAATGTGCAATGTCCAAGGTGAAAATTCCAACATAATGAATGAGAAAGGATACATTATCCCTTCAAAGGGGTATACCATCCTCAACAAGTGTAACAACATCCATCAAAATATTAATGTCCTTAGGGGGTGTAATGTCCAAGCTATGAGATTCCTACCCTTTGGTGGAACATTTGGATAAATGTGCAATGTACAAGATATTTTGTACAACATACAAGGTCCAGGAGGTGTTGTAAGTTGTTTGAAGGAAGGCCCAATCATCAAGGAACCCAACACTCATCATCAAAGGTGCAACTTCCTCTAAAAAGTTCATAATGTCATGATGAAACATCCTCGAAAGGAGCATACCAAGGGTGCATCATCAATAAAAGAGGCTCATAGAATCAAGTAAGATGAACCATTACAAGATACAAGATTCATCAGAATCATATAAAATAGGCCATAATCTAATACAACAATGAAGTAATAAATTCACATTAGGTATATTTTTAAGTTCACACTAGCTTAAGACCTTATGCAATTTTCCAAGTTTAGCTATGGGAGGACCATCACAAGACCTTATTATGTGTTTCAGTACCCAAGTAGAGGAATAGTTCCTAAGAAACCATTCAAATTGTAATTTGAAGTGAATGAGATTGTATGGGGTTTATTTCATGGTCATGGTGTCATTGACATGAAAGACCACATGTGGGTTCATGTCCATGAGTGCCTTTGTAGAGGGAGTGCTCAGTGCTTGAGTTACCCTTTCATTGACAGTTTGTGTATTATGAACCCCTTTATTTCCTTTTAATTATTTATTTATTGCTTTGCAAGACCCATTTTTAGGTTTCTCTATTTATTATTTTTTTATTAGGATTCGTTATGTTCTGTTAATTTTATATGCCTTATGTGCATTATGACTTGGGTGATCACCTCATATAGATGGGGTATAGCTCAAGATGACTTTTGGATTTTTATTTCTCATTTGTCATCCCATTTTTATTTTTCAATTTGAGTTCATAACATGCTCTTAACATTATTTCTTACCAGCTACATCAAACTCGGGCATTCTATTCCCTTACTCTCATAAGAGTATGAAGGCACAAATCTTTTTGGTGTACATGTAATAGCCATTTCCCAAAGATGGGACAACAAAAGGAAAATAGATGGAATGTGTAAACCATAGAAGGGAATGGTACATTACCCCTATCAAGGCTTTCCAGTAGTACCCCTATTTCCTAAGAGTGATAACATTGGACTAGGACACATATAATGGCCACCAAGGTGAAACAAGGAAAAAAACATAACTTCCAAGCATCATGATCCATTATCTAATTTCAACACATGATCCTCACCTAAATTACTAATGAATTAAATAGAACACTTTATATGAAACAATGACTAATGTGTCTCATGCGTGTTGTACCACTGTCATCGGATAAAGCATGGTGATCATGTGAATGAGATGAGAAATAGTGAGGGGGGAGGCATCTGAGGGGTTGTTTTCTATGGAGAATGTTGACCATCATCTCTAGGATCATTGTCTTCAATGTGGATGATCATGGAGAATGATCTCCTCTAGTTACCTCTATGTGAGAGAGGGTAATAGGGCTCAAGGTTGATTGACACCTCAAACCCCCATAAATTACCTCTTAAGGGGAGCTTTGGACTTGAAGTGTGGATATGGGATTTTGATCTTTGGGTATGGGTATAGGGTACTTGGGCATGATAAAGAGAGGATACCCAAGCCTTAGGTCCTAAGGGAGACTTCTAGGTATATAGGGCCAACAATGACATGTTGAATCACCAGAACGGACCTTTCTAGGATACCCTCAGTCTCCAAATGGGGATAGTCAACATTATGAGTTTTTGAAAATTAAGTATGAGTCTCTAGGCCCTGGATATGGTCATATGAACAAACCAAATATTTAAGCCATAAAAGAAGATTATAGGATTTTGGGGCCAAGACTAACACCTTGAACCACCACAAATAAGTTCTCAAAGGAATTCTTTACCTCTAACAAGGTATATAGGTACCATTGGAAATTTTTAACACTAGGTATGGGTATTGCGACCTTGAACATGGTCAGGGGAGGAAACATGAACCTTAGGCGCTAAAGTAATCTTTTACCCATCTAGGGAAAATAATAATTCTTTAAACAACCACACATGACCTCCTGAAGGTATCCTTGGCCTATAATTTGGGTTGTCAATGCCACTAGGTAGTTTTTAATAGTAACTATGTGTCACCAGGCCTTGGACACAATCTAGGGAAATAGTCCATGCCTTATGTCCTAAATAAATACTTGAGGCATCTGGAGCCATGGATAATGACTTGAAGCACCACACATTATTTTTGGAGGGTATCCTTGGACTTTAAGAAAGGATGTTAGTGCCCTCACAAGGTTTTTAACATTAATTATGGATCTCAAGGTATTGATATGGTTGAGGGTGGGATCCTAAGCCTTAACCAAAGTAGAAATATTCTACACATCTAGGGAAAAAAATGATACCTAAAACCACCACATCCAACCTAACGAGGTTTTAAGAAACTTCTATGGCTCATGGGTCGTGGATGAAACCTAAAACCATTGTACATGACCTCTTGAGGGGATATTTTTCCTTCAAGTAGGGATGTGGGAATAATTAGGAGATTTCAAGCACTGGGTATGGGTCTTGGGTTTTAGACATGAATGAGAGACACATCCCAGGCCTTATTGTTAATGAAGCTTCTAAGTATCAAGGCCAAACAATGACATCCACAAAGGACCTCTCCAGGGTATCCTTGGTCTATGGATGGGGATCATCAATGTTATGGAATTTTTAACCTTAAGTATGAGGCTCTGTACATTTCATATTATTATGAGAAAAAGCTTAAGAGTTAGGCCCACAACAACATGTTGAACCACCACAATGAACCTTTTGAGGGTATCCTTGGTCTCTGGATGGAGATAATCAACATTATGAGGTTTTTAACATTAAGTACGAGTATTTCGACCTGATATGGTTAGGGTATCAAACCCAATATCTAGGCCCTAAAGGAAGATTCTAGGCTTTAGGGCCAAGAATGACACCTTGAACCATCACAAATGACCTCTGAAGGGAATCATTTACATCTAATTAGGTATATAGGGACAATTAGCATTTTTTAGCACTACATATGGATCTAATATCCCTAGACATTCTAACAGGAATTCACATGCATTTTATAAAGTTTCCACACTCCTTCTTACAAATGTATGCACACTCCTACTTAGGAACACATGCAAACTTTAAATCATGTGCATGCTCTTGCTTAGGAATGAATGTGTGTTCTAAATCATGTGCCCTCTCCTGCTCAAGAATGCACATGATTTATTGAAAAATATGAGTTGGAAAGCATTCATGGAAGTTTGGGTAACATCGAGGCTATAGGATTAAGAATGCATGCCTTTTTCTAAGATGTGTTTCTATTCCTGTGTGTTCATCCCTTTGCAACCCAATGCCACTTTTGCTACCATCAACTTTGTGCAAGCACCCATTACAATTTTTTATTTTTGATTAATTAGTAGTAATAATTTGGATGAATGATCTAGGTGGATATCGGTGACCACCCAACACTTCCAACTAGCTCAAAACAAGTTTCTGACAATTTTGGTAATTTACTATTTTTAGCAGTTTTTAACTTCCAGGTCCATTTTGAGGGCCTAAATGAATTTTTTTCAGGATCGATATTCTCAATGATATACCAAGGCTTTGATTTATCCCCCAAAATGAATCTCCTTGATAATTCTTTTCCAACGAGCTATCATTCTCCCCAAATGGAGATCGTATGCCAAAGTTACGCCCTTGGGAACTTGATACACCAAACTACCCAAAATGGGGTCCACAAAACTGTTTGATTTTCATCATCCGGGGTTAGGGTTTTTTATTTTATTTATGATAAAAAGGCCTTTTGAGCCTCATTGTAAAATCATCTTCTTGTGAATGTGAGTATTAGACACATCTCTTCTCAGAGATAAGCTGCCACCATTCTAGTGAGTCTTTCACTCTGTATTTTTACAGTCTTTGAACATTTTCGCTCATTAATAAAAAATTGTTTATTACTATATTTCTGTGTTTATGGTTGCATCTATGATACATTTCTATTCTATTATTGGATATCCAAGATATCTTTGTACATTTATTTATTATATATCCTCTCTCATTTCGTGACAAAAATAATTTGGATCAGTGGTATCAGAGTAGGTTTCTCTTGATCGTTTTTCAATGCATGTCCCCAACGAGGTCTGAGTATAGAAAGTTGGGTCTCTATCTTGTCTCTCTTGAAGACAATTTCTCTCGCACATCCAAGAAACCCTCCATGGAAGAACAAAACAAAAATGATAGAGTATACAATTCTATTAATCGATTCCTTGAGCAATCTCTCACACGATAGAGGGACGAAATGATTGAGAATGTTTCCCACATCCTTCAACACCTGCCAATAAAAAAAGGTGCATCTTCATCAAGGAGCCACTTTGGAAGTATCTCACCTTTCAAGGTAAAAATTAATTTTGATATTCCCATATTTGATGGACAGATAGATGTGGATGCCTTAGAAAAATGGCTAAATGTGCTAAAAGTTTATTTCTCTATTCATAATTTCTCGAATAGGGAAAATATCACCTTCGCACTCCTTAAGGCTCTCCCCCATGTTAAAAATTGGTGGGAAAATTACTGTGAGCAAAGTTCCACAAAGGATTCTGGAATATATGGGGTCGATCCCACTTGGGATTTTTTTGTGGGTGCGGTAAAGGAACAATATTACCTAGTTGGAAACTATGAGGATCAATACATGAGATGGACCACACTGCAGAAAAAAAGGGGCCAAAAAGTTCTGGAGTTCATCAATACCTTCCATACCTTGTGCACCAAGCTCGGTATTAAAGACTCCAAATGAATTTTGGTTCTTAAATATTGTGGGGTTCTACACAGATACATCCAAACTGAAATCGATTTTCTGGACATCTTATCACTCGGTTTTGCTTATTGATATGTTGTTAAAATTGAGTAGAAGTTTAAGCACCATAACAAATGGGATTTTGGGTCTGCAAATCCCCAACAACCAAAGTATGATAAAGACAAAGCTAAAAAACAACATCCTGAAAACCATTCCAAACCATAGGAAAAGAAGGGTCACAGAAAGACGAAGAAGGACACTAGAAAATGATTTCATTTCCATAAAATCCCCTGACCCGACATCGATGAATGTCGCTCAAAACAGTCATTGGTGGCCAAGATAAAATACAAGGAGTTAAACCCTGATTTAGAATTTGATTATGAAAATATTGATAGAAGACAGATCATCAACGCAGACCCCACTACTATTATCACGACCACAACAATTCAACCGGAAGAACCAACATAATATGAAGAGGGGGAACACCTTTTTCATTCACATATGTGGTTGAAGGGGACCTCGTTTCATTTTATTGTTGATAACAGAATCTAGAAGAACCTCATCTCGACAGAGGTTGTCAAACAATTGGTATTGTCGACAACATCACACCTGCAACCATACAACATCGGGTGGCTTCACCGGGGATGAGATCTTCATGTTAGCCAACATTGTCAATTTTCATATGACATCCAACCCTTCAAGGATGAGGTATTATGTGATGTTTCCTCCCTCGATGTATGTGATGTTCTCTTGGGCCAACCATATATGTGGAAGGGTCATGCTATTTATGAGTCTCGACCCCATAGTGTCATTGTTACTCTGGGGGATCATCTCTACATGATACCAGAGACAATTCCAACTATTGTCCCACCTAAATAGTGCCACAAGGTAGTATCTCATACTAAAAAATTCAACTTCTTCACAGTCTGTTCAAAGCGTGAACAAAAGAACACCGCTGCAACTTCAGTCCAAGCACCTTCTATCCAACAAAAGTAGGTCAACAAGATTGAAAAAAAGTAGAAAGATTCATTCTGTACACGGGATTCTCATGTAACCATACTGGTTAAAAAGGTACAACCCTTCTAGCCACATGTTAGTGACAACCTTCAACAAGCTAAGCAACACAACATCTCCAATAAGGCAAGCAACTCATCAAGATGCAAATTAAACAAACGCTTTTATGTCTCCCCCTTGAACTCAACGTAATAGAGACCATTGATTCTTAAGGAGGAAGGATTGATCTAGGTGGATATCGGTGGCCACCAACCTTTTCCAACTGGCTCAATTTTTTTTTTGACAATTTTGGTAATTTACTATTTTTAGCAGTTTTTAACTTCCGGGGCCATTTTGAGGGCCTAAATGAAGGTTTTCCGGGATCAAGATTCTCAATGATGGTTGAAGGCTCTAATTGATCCCCCAAAATGAATCTTCTTGAAGATACCTTTCAGCGAGCTATCGTGAGCCCCAAATAGAGATTGTATGCCAAAATTATGCCCCCGGGAAGTTGATTCACCAAACTACCCAAAACGGGGTCCACAAAAATGTTTTCTTTACATCTTCTAGAGTTAGGTTTTTGAATTTTATTTATGGTAAAAGGGCTTTTGGAGCCTCATTGTAAAATCATCTTCTTGAAAATGCGAGTAGAGGACACATCTCTTCTCATAGATAAGCTGTCACCATTCTAGTGAGTCTTTCAGTCTGTATTTTTACATTCTTTGTACATTTTCGCTCATTAATAGAAAATTGTGTATTATTGTATCTCTATGTTTATGGTTCCATCTCTGATACATTTATGTTATATTATTGGATATCCGAGCTATCTCTGTACATTTCTTTATTATTTCTCCATTGTCATTTCGTTCCGAAAATAATCTGGATCAATGAATGAGACTTTTAGGATTGGGAACTTGGTTATGGAACCTATTTTTGAAGAATTGAAAATAATGACAATGATTTTTAACTTAATCTATTTCCTTCATGTAACAAAGAGCTCAATTCCAAGGAAAATTCTCTTTCAAAAGAAGGCATCTAGTTAGCTATCGACACATGGTTGGTGAAGGAAGCCAAGGATAGCATAGTTCTCAATGAAATCAATATCTTAGTTTTTGGATTCTAAAATAATGGCATCAACCTAGTTTAAAAAAAAAAATAGTTTTCATTTATTGAACACGGGTGATGATGTAGGCCTCCTACATACTCGATGGTTTCTAAACACTTATGTTTATTGGTTTAGTAAAAATTGTGATGATATTTCAAGAATTGTAATATTTTTCGATAGAATCTTGATAAGGATACTAAGGTTGGCAATGTATAAATAAGATTACGAGGCAGAATTTTAAGACATGTTAGAGGATGGTAACACATTTTTCAAACTCTTAGAGGGATTCTCTTTTTATTTTGATTGAAATGCTACATGTATATGCAAAATGCAATTTCCTTTTATCTCAAACAAAGATTATGATTTTTTTCCAAAAAAAAATTGATTAGGCACTTGTTGGGCCCCAACAACTCCCTCTAATGTTTACAAAATTTAAAGGGCCCCCATTAGAATCTTGATAATTATAATGAGCTATAGAATCAACCTTTTCAAATAGTTCCATACATTGGCTTGATTTGAGACAAACTTAAGACATTCACTATAGTATGAGACAATCATGACAAAATTATATGTCAAAATTTAGGAATGAGCATAAAAATCTCAATTTAAACAAAAACGTTATTTTTTATCAACTCTTTACTTTCGTTGAAATTATGATTATGTGTTCTTTCTTTTTCTCATTAGAAAGTTTGACTATTTTGAATAATGTGTTCAATACTTCATCAAATAATATTTTGGTTGGTTTCTCGTTTTCATAAAATCATTTGGTGATATTAATTAATTAAATTATTTTTTCATTTTGCATGTCATCTCAAAAGAAAAGTAATAATAATAAATAAATAAATTATCTATCATTTGTTTGATTTTGTAAAAAACCAAAATTAATATTTTTCTGTTCTCCATTAACTTGAAGCTTCTAGAATTTTAAGATCATATTTGAAAGAAAATTAGAAACAATGTTTGTTTAGAACTTATAGTTAGTTTAAATTCATTTTTAATTTTATTGTTCTAGATTTTGTTTTATTCACAATTTTTAGGTTATTAATTTAGGTTTCTTTTTGTTTCACAAGTTTCTATTATCAAATATTTGATACGGATCTGATCATGTCTTGATTTTATTATCCAAATACGTTCAAGATGATTGATCCAAAAATAATATTGGATTGTTGCAAATAATTCTATGAGCAACAACAAATAAAATTTGGAAATGCATCAAGATCAGACAGACAATTTTTCAGGACTGATTGCAGCCAAACCGTGAGGAATTTGAAGAAACTGTTGAAAACCCATTTCCCAAATGGAACCGTTTACCTTTTGCTTAGAAAGTTTCCCCAAAAAATGCACAATTTGAGAGATATTGGTGTCTCTTTACGAGGCAAATTTCAGGTGGCGAAAATTAATAGTGACGCTCAGATTGTTCATTTATTGTATAAATATATGAGAAAGATCAGAGCCATGGGATGAAATAATTGGAGAGAAGGATTTTTATCCTTTCTCTTTTGTATATTATTTCTTTTGTAAAAAAAAAATCATTTCAAATGGAGTAACGGATGGTTGGAATCTTTGGCAGAATGGATGAGTAAAATGGCTTTATTTTCATTATAATATCTTCATATTCTTTGAGTAATTGATTATGCATTGATTTAAATCAGCTTTAGTCTATTTTATCAATACATGGTTGATTGCTATCATTTATGTATTAATTTTTTTTTATCTTTAAGAGTTTATTATCCCCAAAAAATCTTCCAGGACTACAATATGGGCATGTGATTTTGAGAAAGAATACGGGAAAACAAATTATCTTTAGCTTTAGACCTATGTGATGCTTATTCCATTTCGTTCTTTCATTATTGTTGTATTATGAGAATGTTATTATGGTTAATTTTATCTTTAGCTTGTCATCATATAATGTTTTCATATTGTTAAATGTTATATGTTGTCCATAATTTCTTATTCCATTTTTTAGGTGTGATCAATCGATCATTTGATTATTGTGGAATTTATTTCTAATGTTAAATGATGGATAATATCAATACTCGGAATTGAGTTTTCTTTCGTTCTTAAATATTGATTATCTTAATATCAGATGATTTTTAATTAGTTGTCTTCCTATTGTTATTAATTTACTCCAATATCAAATACTTCTTTGAATGTATTCTGGAAGTGCTAGTATTGTTTTGTTATAGGTTTCCCTTAACAACGGTACAGGAAGGAGCTCATACAACACAGGAAGATAAACTCAGTTTACTGATCAGTTAGAGGTTAATAGATGCATTCTTTTCTTTTATTTAGAGTTGTTTATGAATGAAACAATGATTACATTAATTAGCTTTGACTGGTTTTGTGTCACTGTTTCAATCATATTCATTTAGTATTTATTTGTTTAATATCTTTAAAAAAAAACAAAAAGAAGTGTTGTTCATATTTGATTCAAAAACCTTATCAAACAATCATTTTCACAAGATTTCATGCAAACCTTGTAACCTGTATATAGATTGTTTATATTCACATTTCTTTTTAATAAACATTATTCAGTAATATATCATTTGTTAGAATCATATATTTTAGGTTAGTTTCATTTCTTTTATTATTTTTAGGACTTTAGTTGGCTAATGGAGCCATTAAACCTATCAGAATAGGTTACACCAAATGGCTTGGGTTATTTAGACAACCCCGAACCAGATCTATTCTTCGAGTTGACAGCATGTCAAATTTTCTCGTCAACGACACTTCCAAGACCTATTTCATTTGCCATATTTGGATAGGTCATTAACTATTTTTAGTTTTTTTAATACATATTATATATAGAGAGAAAGTGACAAGGAAATTGATAAGATAGATAAGTGGTTAATTTCTTTGATATCCAAGGTTGATACCTCAAGTTTGTTTCCTAAACATGTCCCTAACATTGAGTGTTGTAATCAATGTTGGTATCATCCACAAAATGTACGGAAATAATCGAGGGTTTCCTCGATTTTTTTTTTCCGTTGGCCACTCACTCTAATGGATATTAATCTTAAAGGTTAGGATGTCACCAAACTCATATATATAATGGGGGGCTATCACCCAATTCATATACATGATTAGGGTTTTATGTGTGCCCAACTTTGAATTGGGGGAAGGATTGTTTGTATATAAATTATTAAGGTTCACACATAGAGCCGTATAGGGTATTTTTGTGTGACATTGAACATGTTTTCCCTTAAAGAATTGGGTTTTCTTGTCACCTAAGACATGGACGACAAGATAAATTGATTTAAGTGGACTTTAATAATAAATAAATAGGTTTTTTTAACTACCTAATCATATTCTACATCTATATATCCACTCTATGTTTGAAATTATAACATATTTTTGTTAACAAAGGATGAATGCCTAGAATGAATGCTGAGATACTGACATAAATCTTCATGAATGAATATTGAAGTAATACTTCCCTTGTGTAAATGGTTTTTTTTTTTCACTCCAAAGACTTCTTGGAAAATGTCTTTTTTTTTTTTTTTTTTTTTTTTTCATTCCAACCCCTTTGATAACTCTTAACCCTTGAATCCAAACAAAATGCAATGCACAATAAATACAACTGATCTTCTACGGTACCACGGTCCACGACTCAATTGATGCAATTTCACACGTATGCTTCATTTAAATGTGGCACATTTAAACGATTTGACTTCCTTCCCATCTGTTAATGATCTAACTTATGTCGAAAGTGCTCTCCCCCATTTGACGGTTACGGGTAGTCCTTAACCCTAAACTATAATTGAGTCTAGCTCCCCATACTTATCTCATATCATAAATAATTCATACATAGAAATCCTCAACATTCTAGACAAAACAAGCGAGAGATGTCTAACGAAGTAGAATTCGATTCTACCTCATATGGATCTCAGAGCCTTAGACATTCTAATAGGAATGCACATGCATTTTATAAAGTGTCCACCCTCATTCTTACAAATGTATGCACACTCCTACTTAGGAACACATACACGCTTTAAATCATGTGCATGATCTTGATTAAGAATGAATGCATGTTCTAAAGCATGTGCACCTCCTGCTCAAGAACACAAGTGATTTATTGAAAAATATGAGTTGGAAAGCATGCATGGCCGTTTGGGGAACATTGAGTCTATAGGATTAAGAATGCACGCGTGTTTCTAAGATGTGTGTCTCTTCCCATGTGTGCATTCGTATGCAACCCATTGTGACTTTTGTTACCATCAACTTTGTGCAAGCACCCGTTATAATTTTTTTCTTTTTGATTTCAATAACTTTTAATTCATAGATAGTCTGCACTAAGGTCGATGTTAAACCTAACATGAAATATAAAAATTAGTTTAATGTCAACTTTCATGTTGAGAAAATGCTCCAACTTGAAAAAAATGCACTACTATTTGGTGCTAATGACCTATTTTGTTGTAGTGAACCTTTAAGGTTGTTGGTTCATCATCCTATTGATAAGACAAGTGGATGGGGAAATTTTGATGGTGCTAACCAAGACACTCCATCTTAGTGTCGGGTTGGAAACATCGTATTCCTAAATGAATTTCACACTATGAGCTTCAACACCGGCATGGCAGATACTACCAACAATTATAGAGAACATTTAACATTGGAATTCATATTAAAATTTCCCACAAAAAGTGGTCTTCATAAGATTTGGGCCTTTTGGGATTAATTAGTAGTAATAAATTGGATGAATGATACTTTTAGGATAGGGAACTTGGTTATGGAACCTATTTTTGAAGAATTGAAAATAATGACAATGAGTTTTAACTTAATCTCTTTCCTTCATGTAACAAAGAGCTCAATTCCAAGGAAAATTCCCTTTCAAAAGAAGGCATCTAGTTAGCTATCAACACATGGTTGGTGAAGGAAGCCAAGGATAGCATTGATCTCAATGAAATCAATCTCTTAGTTTTTGGATTCTAAAATAATGGCATCAAGTTTTCATTTATTGCACAGAGGTGATGATGTAGGCTTCTTACATACTCAATGGTTTCTAAACACTTATGTTTATTGGTTTAGTGAAAATTGTGATCATATTTCAAGAATTGTTATATTTTTCAATAGAATCTTGATAAGGATACTAAGGTTGGTGATGTATAAATGAGATTACGAGGAATAATTTTAAAGGCATTTTTCGAACTCTTAAAGGAGAGATTTTCTTTTGATTTTGATTGAAATGCTACATGCATATGCAAAATGTAATTTCCTTTTTTCTCAAACAAAGATTATGATTTTCTTCCCAACAAAAAATAATTAGGCACTTCCAAGACCTATATCATTTGTCATATTTTGGTCATTTTTATTGTATTTGGCTAGGTCATTCACTGTTTTTCGTGTTTTTAATACATATTAGATATAGAGAGAAAGTGACAAGGACATTGATAAGATAGCTAAGTGGTTGATTGATTTGATGTCCAGGGTTAATACACCAAGTTTGTTTCTTAGACATGTCCTTACCATTTGGTGTTGTAATCAATGTGGTTTGGTCATTTTTATTGTATTTGGCTAAGTCATTAACTATTTTTAGTGTTTTTAATACATATTAGATATAGAGAGAAAGTGACAAGGACATTGATAAGATAGCTAAGTGGTTGATTGATTTGATGTCCAGGGCTAATACGCCAAGTTTGTTTCCTAGACATGTCCTTACCATTGGGTGTTGTAATCAATGTGGGTATCATCCACAAATTGTATGGAAATAGTAGAAGATTTCGTGAAAAAAAAAATTCCATTGGCCACTCACTCTACTGAATATTAATCTTAAAGGTCACGATGTCACCCAACTCATATATATAATGTGGGGCTATCACCCAATTCATATACATGATTAGGGTTTTATGTGTGCCCAACTTTGAATTAGGGGAAGGATTGTTCATATATAAATTATTAAGGTTCACACATAGAGCCTTAAAGTATAGGGTCTTTTTGTTTTCCCTTAGAGCTGGGTTTTCCAGTCAATCGAAATCTGGTGGCTTCTCCAGTCAACGACATTCCAGTACCAATTGTACGTGAAATAGATGATGATAATTTGACTACTGTTGGTATTCCTTTTGAGCGTCCTATGAACTACATTAAGACACCAGATGACATGGAGTCTGATCGCGTTAGCAGGGCTTTGAATTCTGATCGCGTTTCTTATGACATGGAGTCTGATGATGAAGAATGGCTTCGCCTATTCAATAGTAGTGTTGCTGATAGTGATATCAAGGAAAGTAATAAAATCGCTGAAGATGCTCTTGAGGGAGTGATCGATAGATTGGAGAAGGCTGCTTTCTTTAAGAAGTATGACTGTAAATGATGCACATAACTTCTTCATTAACTCTTCTCATTGTACTTTTCTCTTACATTCTCAATATATTGAATACTGTTTTCTATTATGTTATTTTCTCTTTGTATTTCTTGCTTCACAATTTATCAGATCATTCTCAATATATTGAATACTGTTTTCTATTCTGTTATTTTCTCTTTGTATTTCTTGCTTCACAATTTATCAGATTTGAAGTGAAAAATTGGCACTTCATTTTCAAGTAAAGATCCTAGTTTGACATGAGACTGCCCACTCGGAATGGTCTAATAAGAATTTGGGATATGCAAGAAACATAAGACTTTCTTGACTTTTCAGTCATATTTCTCTTTTTGTTCTTCGAATTCGGTGATATATGTTTCTGTACTATCTCGCACTTTGTAAAAATCGATAAGGATGCATGCTTTTATGTTTATGCTTTCCTTTAAAGATAAACCCTAAAATATAGGGTTCTATTTTTTTTTTATTGTTAACAGTAATTTTATTTTCATTTTGTAATTGTAAAACCCTTTTTTTTATAATATTATTTATTTTTATGATTTTTTTATTATTAATGTTGTTATTTTTTTTATGTTAGGATAAGGTTTTACCATGAATTATGATCCACGAGTATGAAGGATCATGCTCACATCTCATCCATCTTCATGACACATTGTGGTACTCTTTATATTCTCATTACATTCTCATTACTGTATGTTCTTGGTTGTTTAATTTTCTAGAAGACTGAAATCTTTACAGTATATTGCTCTAAAAGTTTGAAATCTATACAATATATTGCTTGATTGCATTCCATCTTGCACTTGCATCCCATCTTGCATGGACAATGAGGCACTTTCACATTCTCTTTATGCTACATTCTTGGTAGTCTCGTTTTATGCAGATTGAATATTGGTAATTTATGGCTCTATATTAATAAAACAAATTATAAATATTATGTTTGAGTTTTAATATATATATTTTTATTTTTTTAACATAACTTAAAAACTAATTTTCTCTTTGACATCTGAATAAGTTTAGTTAATACATTAAGATTCATAAATTTGAACAACATGAAGTTTTTTCATGCTTATTAGTGTTAGGTCTATTTTTATTTAAAGAACCCTGACAAATTTGACAAAATGACAAGTAAAAAATATAATACAGAGAAGATGAATTGGGAACAATAATGTGTAGAGCCCATAGCGGCGTACATGGCACTGTACAGTCACTACTATGTTGAGGTTTACAACTAACACTCCATCTTAAACTGAATGTTAGAGGTTTACAAATAACACTAAGGTTTGTAACTAGCACTCCCTCTTATACTAAACGTTTACATACATCAACACTGATAAAGCCTAAGTGTTGTATTTGGAAATCAAAAAATGGATTTACCCAATGGATTTTAACAAAATAAAAAAAAATGAATTTAGAAATGAAAACGCCTGTTGGTCTATGTATCAACTAGGATTACAATACGTAACAACAAAAATAGACTTCGGATTTTCACT
This sequence comes from Picea engelmannii, assembly GCA_009831015.1. Taxonomy (NCBI): domain Eukaryota; kingdom Viridiplantae; phylum Streptophyta; class Pinopsida; order Pinales; family Pinaceae; genus Picea; species Picea engelmannii. The sequence goes on along the minus strand of ML776762.1, from coordinate 1,900,553 downwards.
TGTGCTAGGTTTCTTCTTTCTCTTCTTCCAAACACTTTATTGTTCTAATCTAGTCATTTTTTTCATTTTGGCATTGATATTGAAGCCTCCATGCTTTGTATTTTGTCTTTGTTCTTGCAAATTCATATTCAGAATTTGATTAGGTTTCTTATGCCTATTTCTTTCATCTTCTTCTGCATCAAATTTGTCTTTGACAGTAGGCTGATGCCACCACTGCAAACTATCATCAATAACCTTCATAGCTTGGGCTACACAATCAAGAGGAAACTTCCACATTAACTTAGAATAAAATATGATTTATTCAAAACTCCATTGCATGAAAATCATTTCAAAATGGTCTTCATTGAAATCCTCATCCATGTCTTCATCTTCTTCTTTTGGCTGCTCACCTGCATACTCAAAAAACTTGTCAATATGATATAAAAAATTATAACAAGAACCATATTGGATATCTTCTTTTTGTTCTTTCTGAGAGCACGAACCATCATCATCATCATAGATTGACTATTCAATCCATTTCAAATATGCATCAACATTATCTTCTTCTTTAGCTGCTTCATTTGAAGACATAAGTGTAGTGCCTTGAATGCTTCTATCATCAAAACTTCTTTCAAGCACTGCTTCTGAAGTCACCAAATCATCCAGTTGGTTCTGAATGCCAAGTAAGCTTCCTCCTCCAAACATCAATTCATCAATTTTCTTCTTCTCTTCAATTATTTGAATGCACTCATCATAAGACATATTATCATCATCAAATTCAATTTCAATATTTCCTACCTCTGTTTAAAAGAGGCCAATTTCTGCACAGTGTTCATCAAAGATCATTGATGTTGATCCTTTTTTGTCATCAACAAACACTGCTGGAATCATTTCATCAATTTCAGTTATTGTATTGATAGCTTCACCATCAATTTATGCAATTTTCTCATGCTCTGCTTCACACATAGATGCACCTTCATTATTTTCTTCTGGTAGCTCTGCTTCAGACACAAATGATCCTTCATGTTGTTCCTCTAGCAGCTCTACTTCAGACACAGTTTCTTATCCCTTTTGTTCCTCTGGTAGCTCTGCTTCAGACACAAATGCTCCTTCATTTTGTTCCTCTGGTAGCTCTGCTTCAAACACAGGTGCTTCTTCCAGACTGGAAACATTCGATAAATTGTTTCTACCTCTTTCATTGTACTCTGTTTCCATAATACTCCAAACTTGTTTCAAAGATGTCATTGTTGCAACCTTGTACAACATACTGTCATCCAAGGGTTGTTGGTTAAGTTGCAAAGATAATTCATCCCTCTCCTGGTCATGTAGATTATTATAGCAGTCTACACAACACAAATAAGCATTAATTCTAACAGACCAAAATTTAAAATTTTTACCATTATATTGTGATGGTAATGGTAGATTCATGCTCATGTTGCTCCAAATATAATCAATTTATATCTGATGTGCTTCATGTGTGAGCTCCTTAGGTACAAATGGAACCTCTTCATTGATATTTGTGAAATATGCTTCTATTTCTTTGTTGTTCTCTTTACATATATGTCTAATATCTCTTATGGACTTCCTGAGTCATATTTGTTGATCCATGACAATGTTTCTTGGTTGTTCATTCACTAATTCGATCATACTTATGGACCGACTATTCTATCTTGTCACACTGATACCGCTTGATGCAAACACATATGTTCTCTTCATGTTTCATGTTCGTAAAACTTGGTCTACGAAATCCTTTGTGTGACTTTGGGCCGAAAAAACATGTAGACCATTTATTTAGCTTCGATATGGCTAGATCTGACTATCCGAGAACGAGATCTACATATTCAGAACACTAAAATCTATTCTTTATCGACTGTATCACCTTTAATGGAAGAATCGGGCTATTTGAGGGTACTTGAGAGCCAAAAAAAATTGAAATTCAACTTCTCATGTGATTGGGAGAGAATTGCTACAAAGATCAACGGTCCTCGTTGATCTGAGATCAACGACTCACAATTACAAGAGTTTGGGCTTTGGGCCTTTTTAGTGAACTTGCAGAGTGCGGGATCTTCCTCCATGTCTCCTCTTGATTGGATGACTGAGATTTACTTTAGAATCTCGGGCATTGGGAGTTTCGAGATGCACAACACAACTAACCTCCAAAATGTTAACTTTTCATAGTTTTTGATCTGATGGCACGTGTCCTCAACCTTCAACGGTCCAGATGGACTCCAAGACTCTAGCCAGTTCTCACTCCAATGCTTAACTTTGCAAAACCCTCCGGAGTGCAAAGCCTCTAAAGTGAGATATCTAGTGCCACGTGTCCTCATTGATGAATGACTCAGATGAAATACGACCTTCGAGCGTTCGGGAGTTCTTTTTCCATACTACTCATGTTTCCTCTAGAGATCTCATCCTCCTAAGTGAGGGATCTCATGCCACGTGTCCTTTTGCAATGGATAGTTGCCATGAACTTCGATCATTGATATGGATATACTCTGGCTCTTTAAACCTTCTTTCTTATGGAGTGTTGATTCTCTGGACCTCCAGATCTAATGCCACACGTCCACTAAAATCAACGGTCTAGATCCTCTTTGGGACTTTGAGCCTTCGACAGTCCCCGTCTCTAGCCAAACTTACTCCATTCCTCTGGAGTTCGAGATCTCCAAATATGGGGATCGTTTGACACGTGTCCTCTAGATATAATCACTAATATTAACTTCATAAAACCATCCCTTCGATGATTCCGGCTCCTCCACACTCCTTAGACCTTCGAAGTGCTCTAGCACCAAAGTGTGGGATCGCATGATGCATGTCCCCTCTGGCTCCAATGGTTCATATATTCTTTGTGTCTTCAGGACTTCCAGAGTTTTTCCACCTCCACACTTGATTTCTCCCAGAGTGCCTTTTCTCCGAAGTGTAGGATCAATTGACACGCGTCCTATCTGAAAGACTGTTCAGATTGACTTTGGCTCCCTGCTGCTTCGACGATTTTGCGACCAAATTGTCTGGAAACTCCCATAGTGAAATTGTTCCAGAGTTCTAGATATTTTTCCACCTGTCCCTCCTGACGATGGATGATCCCAATTTTCTTTGGGACTTCTGTTATCCTACACACTTGAAATATTAAGTTTTGTGCACCTTACCTAGATCCGACATATGTTGATTCTCCACGCTCTGATCTAATGGTTGCTGTATCTTTTCCTTTGTTTTTGTTGCATCTTCCTCCTGAAGAAGGGATTCCACAAATTTTTAAAGGCTTCATCATTATGCAACGCTTCTTCCTTGCGCTTTGTTGTCTCCAAGAATATTTTGAGTGGACTGATGTCTCCAATGCTCCTTTAGCACACTGCGAAATTCTCTCCAGGATTATGTGAAGAGTCTTACCTCCCGTGCTCTCATATGCGAGACAATGTATTCTCTACACTCTTCCTCTTAGGATCAGGATTCTCTTTGGGAACTGTGAAGAGGCTTACATTCGAAGCTTTGATACCATGAAAAAATAAGAAGTAAATAAGATAATACAAAGAAGACGAATTGGGAAAAAGAATCTGTAGAGCACATAGTGCTGATCTATTTTCATTAAGGGAAAAGAGTTGAGAAAAATAAGCTCCAGCAAATCAGGAAGATCAAGAACCAGGTCAGAAATCCTAACGAACTCGTACAGTTGGCAGTGTACAGTCACTACTACGTTGAGGTTTACAACTAACAAAATTGGTTTGGCAAGATAAACAATCTAAAGGATTTACTGTATATGTTTTGAGTTCGTTATGATGATATCGATTTTTTGTTTCTACTTAGACTCTAGAGGCATGCCTGTATAAGTCATCTTCATTTAATAATGTTTCTTCCCATCTTGTTTCTAAGCATCTGTTTGAACTATGTCGGGGTCATTTCCTATAGGAATTGTGAGAGATTGTCTTTCGAGAAGGTTGAGGATTTGGTTCCACAATCTTCATCTCAATCTGAATTTAGGGAATTAGTGGAACATTGAAACACTATTTCCATGTACAATTAAATGGTCTACATAGTATCACAACCACACAAGTGTGGTTGATGAAGGCCGATAGGCTATGTAACAGTAGAAGGAAGGACTAATTTAGATCAAATCTCTTGTGCATTGGTGTAAATATTGTTGCTAGTGTTTTACAATTCTAATTGGAAATGTGCAACACCAAAGGAGGATTTTAATGATTTTTGACTAAATAAAAAGAATAAAATGTCTGAGATTTTAATTCTTTTCTTACTGTTAGGTTTTAAGGTTTGCCTTGCTCTCGAGTTATTAAAAAATTAAGGTTGGTTATTATTATTGAAAAATTAGGGTTTATTGTTGTTAGTGACGTCCAACTCCATTTTGTGGGCCTCTATAGTAAACTGAGCACCTGCACAATGACATTTAATTCCATTGGTGACCACAACGTTGAAATAAAATCCCAATTAACATTTTCCCCAATTAACAAAACCCCAAGGTTAAGTGTACAAAATGATTGAAATAGTCACATCATACCTCGTTAACTAGAATGTTGAGGATTAATGCTTGAAATAAATTTAATGCTTGGAATAATAACTTTTGATTTGTTGTGACTAGGAAAAATATTTTTCATATTAAATCATATCCATTAAAAACTTATCTATAAATAAAACTCCATTAATTCTGACCATTTTCAATAAATGTACAACTATAGACTAACAAACAAATTACATTATCCAAGTTTGATAAGTATATGAATGTATGTACATTATCCAAGTAGACGACTGACCTACTTGACCAATGGTGTTTATATAATTTACTCGTATACTTTGGAGGAGTAATTCCTTCATGAATCATGTTGTATTTACAACCAATATCAAACAAAAGAGAACTTTTGATTTCTATTTTATAAATAAATCCACCCGTCACATCGATTCCATTACTCAATTGACTCAAGTCAATTGGTTTTATTACATAGGTTCTTCAACTGTTTTTTGGCTCTAATACCACCCTGGGCGAGAACTTTGAGACTTTACTCTATACATGTGGAGAATGTGAATAATATTGTGGAGGAGGACATTTTGTATGGAATACGCACATACTTCTAACCTAGAGGGACTTTACATGACAATGATTTGTCCATAAATGAAATATAATATAAAGAAGTAAATAATTATGTTTAGTGGTTTCTTTTATTAACATAAGATTTAATATATATTTCTCCTTAAATAAAATTTAATATAAAGAATTAATAATACATATGGCTTGTGTGTATTAATAATAAAAAAGTATATAGTTATCTTGTAGTGTTTTGGAATATTTTCTATGAATACAAAATTTCCTTCCATCCATTGAAAGTATCAAGTAGTAATAAAATATTCAATCACACTATCAATGTATATGAACTATCTAAGACAAATTTCAAAAATATTATTTGGATAATGGTTTATTTGAAGAGAATAATGGTAAGACAAGTTTAAATAGAAGGTTTGAATCTAGTGTATGTGGAAATTGTGTTCGCATTATTTAAATGATAATCTCTAAGGGTGCTAGTTGAGTTTGTAGTAGTGATTGGGTACTGTGTCTTCTTACTATCATGATAGTAATTCCATTATTTAATAAACGATTTGCATGAATTTGTATCACTATCATCAATTTAGAGACATGAAAAGTAACAAGTAATCAACAATATCTCCATCATCCTTAAAGAGGAAACAATTTCCCTTGAATGTGATATTAGTTGGACACCTAAAATAAAATGCTCCTTGGTCTCAATATCCTAAATTCTTCACAATATACAAATAATCTGCTCATAAGGAAGATGATTGTTGGTCTAAATATTTAGATGGTGATATCACACTTGTTGGATTACTAAGAGGGGGGGTGAATCAATAATAGAGAAATTTAATCCTTTTTACCCATATAATGCAAGTGTTATATCAATGTACCATTATCATCCAATAATTGCAGAGTAAATAAGCAATGAAAAAATGAACAATCATACACATACACACTACAAGTTTTATGTGGAAACCCAAAGCGGGAGAAAACCACAAAATTATTTTTCTTATATATCTTGAAGAATTACATTCATTGGAAGAACCAACTTCCTTTGTTTTCCAGCTGCAACTGGAAGGAGGCTCCAACCACCTTGTTTCTCAGACTACAACTTGAGGGAACCTCCAAATCCTCACACAAATCCTCCTGATCCAATGGATATTCTCTCTCTTGTAAACTCCCGAATGGATCTCAACAGTTTATTTCTTCTCTTCTATAGCTCCTCCTTTAAGCTTTCCACCCTACTTCCGCCTAACACCCGAAATATAAATAGCTTGCAGGGTTAAACCTCCAACTACTTACTTGGATCCAACACTTGTCGATACTCATGCCTAGATCCAACAATTAGGATCTATCTCCTCTGTGCACGCTCCTTCTTGAGTCTGGACTCATATCTGACGGTCCAGGTCGCTCTCCCTCAACATATCTAACGAATGTTGTAACTCCTCTTAGTGGCTGTTGCGCTTTCCTTTCGAATGAAGGATTTCTCTTAATTAATTTTGAAGGTCTTAAACTTTGATCATCTCCTCTACAAGCTTGAATGCACTTCCAAACAAACAAAGATTATGATTTTCTTCCAAACAAAGATTATGATTTTCTTCCAAACAATATTATGATTATGATTTTGATTTTCTTCCAAAATCAAAATCATAATCATAATATTGTCCTTTATCTCAAACAAAGATTATGATTTTCTTCCAAACTAAAAAAAAATGATTAGGCACTTCGAAGACCTATATCGTTTGTCATCTTTTAGTCATTTTTATTGTATTTGGCTAGTTCATTAGCTATTTTTAGTGTTTTTAATACATATTAGATATAGAGAGAAAGTGACAAGGACATTGATAAGATACCTAAGTGGTTGATTGATTTGATGTCCAGGGTTAATACGCCAAGTTTGTTTCCTAGAAATGTACCTACCATTGGGTGTTGAAATCAATGTGGGTATCATGCACAAAATGTATGGAAATAGTAGAAGGTTTCCAGAAAAAAAATTCCATTGGCCACTCACTCTAATGAATATTAATCTTAAAGGTCACGATGTCACCCAACTCATATATATAATGTGGGGCTATCACCCAATTCATATACATGATTCGGGTTTTATGTGTGCCCAACTTTGAATTAGAGGAAGGATTGTTCGTATATAAATTATTAAGTTTCACACATAGAGCCGTATAGTATAGGGTCTTTTTGTTTTCCCTTAAAGACCCTATAAGAGTTGGGTTTTCCAGTCAATCGAAATCTGGTGGCTTCTCCAGTCAACGGCATTCCAGGACCAATTGTACGTGACATAGATGATGATAATTTGACTACTATTGGTATTCCTTTTGAGCGTCCTCTGAACTACATCAAGACACCAGATGACATGGAGTCTGATCGCGTTAGCAGGGCTTTGAATTCTGATCGCGTTGTTATGACATGGAGTCTGATGATGAAGAATGGCTTCGCCTATTCAATAGTAGTGTTGCTGATAGTGATATCAAGGAAAGTAATAAAATCGCTGAAGATGCTCTTGAGGGAGTGATCGATAGATTGGAGAAGGCTGCTTTCCTCAAGAAGTGTGACCGTTTGACTGTAAATGATGCACTTGAACTTCGTTCTGGATCCACAAGTGGAAGCTTTGACATTAATACATGCTCATTGGATGGAATAGAGGAAGATAAAAGGCATAGCATTGGTTCAGGAATTTCAGGTGATATTAACCAGACAATTCCGCTCAATATTAACGAATATTATAACCTCAGTTGTTTTTATAACATTTTTCTTGGTCTATTTTTCATATTGCAACTTCCTTCTATCCTGGAACGTCAAATATTAAGTAATTCTTCTATGTTGTGTTATTATTAATTTATTATTAAACAATTCAAACAGTAAGTAATTCAGAGAGGGGGATTTCCTGCTAGCCAAACTCTCCACAAAATCACGAATCACAAATTCTGTTGACGTTAAATTTACAATTGTTTTTGTAATTGTTTGGTAGACATTTCTCTCTATTGAAATAAGAGCAAATGAGACTGTTCTTATTTATGAGTCATGCTTATTTCTATGCTTGTGCAGTTGCTGATAATTCAGATGAAGAGGCTGAGGCTGCGGCAGATCTAAAAGTTATAAGAGTTGCACGCTCTGCAAGAGAATATGCTGCAGTAGATCTGAAATCTACAAGAACTGCACGCTCTGCAAGGGAAGCTATAAGAACTGCACGCTCTGCAAGGGAATATGCTGCAGCGAGAGGCTAATGCGGGTTGCAGATTTGGCAACATACAAAGCTGTGAAATTTACAAAGGAGGCGGAGTTAATCAGCGCAATTGAAAAAGCAAGATCGTTTGGTTGTGATATTGCTGAGGATGAAGCATCTACGAGCAACCCTTCCTCTCAAATGAAAACCAGCCCTTCCTCTCCATGAGGACCAGATTTTGAAAGTGATACTCGATTCGAGTTGAGAAATTGGCACTTCATTTTTAAGTAAAGATCGCACTTTCACATGATATGTTGCTGACATGAGACTGCCCAGTGGGAATGGTCTAATACCAATTTGGGATATGCAAGCAACATAGGACTTGCTTGACTTTTCGGTCATATTTCTATTTTTGTTCTTCGAATTCGGTGATGTATGTTTCTGTACAGACTCGCATTCTGTAAAAATCGATAATCGATATGGATGCATACGTTTATGTTTATGCTTTTCTTTAAAGATAAATTCTATGTATTTTTTCATTTTTTCATTGTTAATAATAATTTTATTTTCATTTTGTAGTTGTAAAACCTTTTTTATTATTAATATTGTTTATTTTATTTTGATGTTAGGAGAAGTTTTTCCATCGTGCACATACTTTTACCATGAATTATGATCTGCAGGTATGAAAGGATCATGCTCACACATCTCATCCATCTTCATGACACATTACGGTACTCGTTATATTCTCACTACTGTATTTTCTTGGCTGTTTCATTTTCTAGAAGATTGAAATCTCAACAGTATATTGCTCTATATGTTTGAAATATGTACAGTATGTTGCTTGATTGCATCCCATCTTGCACGGACAATGAGGCACTTTCACATTCTGGTTATGCTACTTTATTGATAGTCTCATTTTCTGGAGATTGAATATTTAGGCTCTCAAGTCCTTTTAGTCTAAACCAGGTTTGAGTAATTATTTTTAAAATGTTCATCCTCTTAATTTATGGCTTTATATTGATAAAAATAATTTATAAAGATTATGATTGAGTTTTTATGTATATTTTTAAATTTTTTTTTACAGAACTTAACAACTAATCTCTCTTTGACATCTGAATAAATTTAGCTAATCTATTAAGATTCTTAAATACATGAAGCTTTGCCAGCTTTTTAATTTTCCATGCTTATTAGTGTTGGGTTTATTTAAAAAAAAAAAAAAGGGGGCTTTGAGTGACTGTAATCCAGCTGACCAATTGGTGTGGCAAGACAAATAATCTAAAGACTTTACTGTATATATTTTGAATTCGTTATGATGATATCGATTTTATGTTTCTGCTTAGACACTCTTTGAACTATGTCAGAGCCATTTCCTGTAGGAATTGTGAGAGACTGTCTTCCGAGAAAGTTGAGGATTTGGTTTCACAATCTTCATCTCAAGTTTGAATTTAGAGAATTGGTGGAACATTGAAACACTATTTCCATGTACAATTAAATGGTCTACATAGTAGCACAGCCACAAAAGTATGGCTGATGAGACTATATAACAGTAGTAGAAAGAATGAGTAATTTAGATTAAATGTGTTGTGCATTGCTGTAAATATTGATATATATTGTCATGTACACAACTCGTCTGGTCACTATTCTCCATGTCTCAAACTTGAGATCATATAATCTGTTGTCTCCTGCAATCATCACTATAGCTATTTCTCGAAGCTATCACCAATGACCTTCCTGGAACAAGGACCATCCCTTCCTCTCCATGAGAACCAGATTTTGAAAGTGATACTCGATTTGAGGTGAGAAATTGGCACTTCATTTTCAAGTAAAGATCCTAGTTTCACATGATATGTTGCTGACATGAGACTGCCCACTCGGAATGGTCTAATAAGAATTTGGGATATGCAAGAAACATAGGACTCTCTTGACTTTTCAGTCATATTTCACTTTTTGTTCTTCGAATTCGGTGATATATGTTTCTGTACACTGTAAAAATCGATAAGGATGCATGCTTTTATGTTTATGCTTTCCTTTAAAGATAAACCCTAAAATATAGGGTTCTATGTTTTTTTTATTGTTAACAGTAATTTTATTTTCATTTTGTAGTTGTAAAGCCTTCCTTTTTTAATTAATGTTATTTATTTTTATAGTTTTTTTATTATTAATGTTGTTAATTTTTTTTTTTTTTTTTTTTTATGTTAGGAGAAGGTTTTACCATGAATTATGATCCACGGGTATGAAGGATCATGGTCACATCTCATCATCTTCATGACACATTGTGGTACTCTTTATATTCTCATTACATTCTCATTACTGTACGTTCTTGGTTGTTGGTTGTTTAATTTTCTAGAAGACTGAAATCTTTACAGTATATTTCTCTAAAAGTTTGAAATCTGTAAAATATATTGCTTGATTGCATTCCATCTTGCATGGACAATGAGGCACTTTCACATTCTCTTTATTCGACATTCTTGGTAGTTTCGTTTTATGCAGATTGAATATTGGTAATTTATGGCTTTATATTGATAAAAAAAATTATAAATATTATGTTTGAGTTTTAATATATATATTTTTATTTTTTGAACATAACTTGACAACTAATTTTCTCTTTGACATCTGAATAAGTTTAGCTAATACATTAAGATTCATAAATTTGAACAACATGAAGTTTTTCCATGCTTATTAGTGTTAAGTCTATTTTTGTTTAAAGAACCCTAACAAATTTGATAAAATAACAAGTAAACAATATAATACAGAGAAAATGAATTGGGAACAAGAATGTGTAGAGCCCATAGCGGCGTACATGGCTCTGTACAATCACTATTACATTGAGATCACTATTACATTGAGGTTTAGAGTTAACACTCCGTCTTAAACTGAATGTTAGAGGTTTACAAATAACACTAAGGTTTATAACTAACACTCCCTCTTAAACTAAACGTTTACATACATCAACATTGCTAAAGCCTAAGTGTTGTATTTGGAAATCAAAAAATGGATTTACCCAATGGATTTTAACAAAATAAAAAAAATTGAATTCATAAATGAAAATGCTTGTTGGTCTATGTATCAACTAGACTTACAATACATAACAACAAAAATAGACTTTGGCTTTTCACTTGAGATGGGTTTCTTCTTTCTCTTCTTCCAAACTCTTTATTGTTTTAATCTGGTCATTTTTTTCATTTTGGCATTGATATTGAAGGCTCCATGCTTTGCCTTTTGTCTTTGTTGCTGCAAATTCATATTCAAAATTTGATCAGGTTGCTTATGCCTATTTCTTTCATCTTCTTCTGCATCAAATTTGTCTTTGACAGTAGGCTGATGCCACCACTGCAAACTATCATCAATGCCCTTCATAGCTTGGGCTACACAGTCAAGAGGCAACTTTCACATTAACTTAGAATAAAATATGGTTTCTTCAAAACTCCATTGCATGAAAATCATTTCAAAATGGTCTTCATTGAAATCCTCACCCATGTCTTCATTTTCTTCTTTTGGCTGCTCACCTGCATACTCAAAAAACTTGTCAATATGATATAAAAAATTATAACAAGAACCATATTGGATCTCTTCTTTTTGTTCTTTCTGAGAGCACTAACCATCATCATCATCATAGATTGACTGTTCAATCCATTTCAAATATGCATGAACATTATCTTCTTCTTCAACTGCTTCATTTGAAGACATAAGTGTAGTGGCTTCAATGCTTTTGTCATCAAAACTTCTTTCAAGCACTGCTTCTGCAGTCACCAAATCATCCACTTGGTTCTGAATGCCAAGTAGGCTTCCTCCTCCAAACATCAATTCATCAATTTTCTTCTTCTCTTCCATTATTTGAATGCACTCATCATAAGACATATTATCATCATCAAATTCAATTTCAATATTTCTTACCGTTGTTTAAAAGAGGCCAATTTCTACACAATATTCATCAAAGAGCATTGATGTTGATCCTTTTTTGTCATCAACAAACACTGTTGGAATCATTTCATCAATTTCAGTTGTTGTATTGATAGCTTCACCATCAATTTATGCAATTTTCTCATGCTCTGCTTCACACACAGATGCACCTTCATTCTTTTCTTCCGGTAGCTCTGCTTCAGAAACAAATGATCCTTCATGTTGTTCCTCTAGTAGCTCTGCTTCATACACAATTTCTTATCCCTTTTGTTCCTCTGGTAGCTATGCTTCAGACACAAATGCTCCTTCATTTTGTTCCTCTGGTAGCTCTTCTTCAAACACAGGTGCTTCTTCCAGAGTGGAAACATTCGATAAATTGTTTTTTCCTCTTTCACTATACTCTGTTTCCATAATACTCCAAACTTATTTCAAAGATGTTGTTGTTGCAACCTTTTACAACATACTGTCATCCAAGGCTTGTTGGTTGAGTTGAAAAGCTAATGCATCCCTCTCCTGATCATGTAGATTATTATAACAGTCTACACAACACAAATAAGCATTCATTCTAGCAGACCAAAATTCAAAATTCTTACCATTATACTGTGATGGTAATGGTAGATTCATGCTCATGTTGCTCCAAATATAATCAATTTGTATCTGATGTGCTTCTTGTGTGAGCTCCTTAGGTACAAATGGAACCTATTCATTGATATTTGTGAAATATGATTCTATTTCTTTGTTGTTCTCTTTACATATCTATCTAATATCTCTTCTGGACTTCCTGAGTCATCTTTGCTGACCCATGACAATGTTTCTTGGTTGTTCATTCACTAATTCGATCATACTTATGGACCGACTATTCTATCTTGTCACACTCATACCCCTTGATGCAAACATATATGTTCTCTTCATGTTTCATGTTCGTAAAAATTGGTCTACGAAATCCTTTGTGTGACTTTGGGCCGAAAAAACATGTAGACCACTTATTTAGCTTCGATATGGCTAGATCTGACTATCCGAGAACGAGATCTACATATTCAGAACACTAAAAACTGTTCTGTATCGACTGTATCACCTTTACTGGCAGCATCAAGCTATCTGAGGGTACTTGAGAGCCAAAAAAAATTGAAGTTCAACTTCTCATGTGACTGGGAGAGAATTTCTACAAAGATCAACGGTCCTCGTTGATCTGAGATCAACGACTCACAATTACTTCAGGAGTTTGGACTTCGAGCCTTTTTTGTGAACTCGTAGAGCGTGAGATATTCCTCCATGTCTCCTCTATATTGGACGACTGAGATTTACTTCGGAATCTCGGGCTTTGGGAGTTTCGAGATGCACAAAACCACTAACCTCCAAAATGTTAACTTTTCATAGTTTTAGATCTGATGGCATGTGTCCTCAACCTTCAACAGTCCAGATGGACTCCGGGACTCCAGCCAGTTCTCACTCCAATGCTTCACTTCGCAAAACTCTCCGGAGTGCAAAGTCTCTGAAGTGAGAGATCTAGTGCCACGTATCCTCATTGATGAACGACTCAGATGAACTCTGACCTTTGGGCCTTTGGGAGTTCTTTTTCCATACTACTCATATTTCCTCCAGAGCTCTCAGCTTCTGAAGTGAGGGATCTCATGCCACGTGTCCTTTTGCAATGGACAGTTGCGATGAACTTCGATCATTGATCTAGATATACTCTGGCTCTTTCAACCTTCTTTCTTCTGGAGTGTTGATTCTCTGGACCTCCAGATCTAATGCCACACATCCACTAAAATCGACAGTCTAGATCCTCTTTGGGACTTCAGGCCTTCGACAATCCCCGTCTCTAGCCAAACTTACTCCATTCCTCTGGAGTTCGAGATCTCCAAATACAAGGATCGTCTGACACGTGTCCTCTAGATATAATCACTAATATTAACTTCAGGAAACCATGCCTTCGATGATTTTGGCTCCTCCACACTCCTTAGACCTTCGAAGTGTTGTAGCACCGAAGTGTGGGATCGCATGATGCGTGTCCCTTCTGGCTCCAACGGTCCATATATTCTCTACGTCTTTGGGACTTCCAGAGTTTTTCTACCTCCACACTTGATTTCTCCCAGAGTTCCTTTTCACCGAAGTGTAGGATCAATTGACACGCGTCCTATCTGAAAAACGGTTTAGATTGACTTTGGCTCCCTGCTGCTTCGATGATTTTGCGACCAACTTGTCTAGAAACTCCCAGAGTGCAACTGTTCCAGAGTTCTAGATATTTTTCCACCTGTCCCTCCTGACGATGGATGATCTCAATTTTCTTTGGGACTCATATTATCCTACACACTTGAAATATTAAGTTTTGTGCACCTTACCTAGATCCGACATATGTCGATTCTCCACGCTCTGATCTAACGGTTGTTGTAGCTTTTCCTTTGCTGTTGTTGCATCTTCCTCATGAAGAAGGGATTCCACGAATTTTTAAAGGCTTCGTCATTATACAACACTTCTTCCTCATGCTTTGTTGTCTCCAAGAATATTTTGAGCAGACTGATGTCTCCAAGGCTCCTTTAGTAGACTGCGAAATTCTCTCCAAGATTATGTGAAGAGACTTACCTCCCGTGCTCTCATCTGCGAGACAATGTATTCTCTTCGCTCTTCCTCTTCGGATCGGGCTTCTCTATGGGAACTGTGAAGAGGCTTACATCCGAAGCTTTGATACCATGAAAAAATAAGAAGTAAAGAAGATAATATAGAGAAGATGAATTGGGAACAAGAATGTGTAGAGCACATAGCACTGATTTATTTTCATTAAGGGAAAAGATTTGAGCAAAACAAGCTCCAACAAATCAGGAATATCAAGAACCAGGTCAGAAATCCTAATGAACTCGTAACAGTTGGCAGTGTATAGTCACTACTACATTGAGGTTTACAACTAACAAAATTGGTTTGGCAAGACAAACAATCTAAAGGATTTACTATATATGTTTTGAGTTCATTATGATGATATCGATTTTTTGTTTCTTCTTAGACTCTAGAGGCATGTCTGTATAAGTCACCCTCACTTAATAATGTTGCTTCCCATCTTGTTTTTGAGCATCTGTTTGAACTATGTCGGGGTCGTTTCCTATAGGAATTGTGAGAGACTGTCTTCCGAGAAGGTTGAGGATTTAGTTCCACAATCTTCATCTCAATTTGAATTTAGGGAATTGGTGGAACATTGAAACACTATTTCCATGTACAATTAAATGGTCTACATAGTAGCACAACCACAAAAGTGTAGTTGATGAAGGCCGATAGGCTATATAACAGTAGAAGGAAGGAGTAATTTAGATCAAATCTCTTATGCATTGGTGTAAATATTGTTGCTAGTGTTTTACAATTATAATTGGAAATGTGCAACACCAAAGGAGGATTTTAATGATTTTTGACTAAATAAAAAGAATAAAATGTCTGAGATTTTAATTCTTTTCTTACTGTTAGGTTTTAAGGTTTGCCTTGCTCTCGAGTTATTGAAAAATTAAGGTGGGTTATTATTATTGAAAAATTAGGGTTTGTTGTTGTTAGTGACGTCCAACTCCATTTTGTGGGCCTCTATAGTAAATTGAGCACCTGCGCAATGACATTTAATTCCATTGTTAACCACAAGGTTAAAATAAAACGCCAATTAACATTTTCCCTAATTAACAAAACCCCAAGGTTAAGTGCGCAAAATGATTGAAATAGTCACATCGTACCTGGTTAACTAGAATGTTGAAGCTTAATGTTTGAAATAAATTTAATGCTTGAAATGATAGCTTTTGATTTATTGTGATCCGGAAAAATATTTATCTTATTAAATCATATCCATTAAAAACTTATCTATAATTAAAACTCCATTAATTCTGACCATTTTCCAACTATAAACTAACAAACAAAGTACATTATCCAAATTTGATAAGTATATGAATGTATGTACATTATCCAAGCAGACGACTGACCTACTTGACCAATGGTGTTTATATAATTTACTCGTATACTTTGGAGGAGTAATTCCTTCATGAATCATGTTGTATTTACAACCAATATCAAACAAAAGAGAACTTTTGATTTCTATTTTATAAATAAAGCCACCCGTCACATCGATTCCATTACTCAATTGGCTCAAGTCAATTGGTTTTATTGCATAGGTTCTTCAACTGTTTTTTTTGGCTCTAATACCACCCTGGACGAGAACTTTGAGACTTTACCATATACATGTGGAGATTGTGAATAATATTCTAGAGGAGGATATTTTCTATGGAATACTCACATACTTCTAACCTAGAGGGACTTTACATGACAATGATTTGTCCATAAATGAAATATAATATAAAGAAGTAAATAATTATGTTTAGTGGTTTCTTTTATTAACATAAGATTTAATATATATTTTTCCTTAAATGAAATTTAATATAAAGAATTAATAATACATATGGCTTGTGTGTGTTAATAATAAAAAAGTATATGGTTATCTTGTAGTGTTTTGACCTTTTTTCTATGAATACAAAATTTCCTTCCTTCCATCCAAAGTATTAAGTAGTAATAAAATATTCAATCACACTATCAATGTATATGAACTATCTAAGATAAATTTCAAGAATATTATTTGGATAATGGTTTATTTGAAGAGAATAATGGTAACACAAGTTTAAAGAGAAGGTTTGAATCTAGTGTATGTGGAAATTGTGTTCGCATTTTTAAACGGTAATCTCTAAGGGTGCTAGTTGAGTTTGTAGTAGTGATCGGGTACTGTGTCTTCTTACTATCATGATAATAATTTCATTATTTAATAAACGATTTGCATGAATTTGTATCACTATCATTAATTTAGAGACATGAAAAGTAA
This sequence comes from Picea engelmannii, assembly GCA_009831015.1. Classification (NCBI taxonomy): domain Eukaryota; kingdom Viridiplantae; phylum Streptophyta; class Pinopsida; order Pinales; family Pinaceae; genus Picea; species Picea engelmannii. The sequence continues at coordinate 1,883,636 of ML776762.1, read as the reverse complement.
CAAGTAATCAACAATATCTCCATCATCCCTAAAGAGGAAACAATTTCCCTTGAATGTGATATTAGTTGGACACCTAAAATAAAATGCTCCTTGGTCTCAATATCCTAAATTCTTCACAATATACAAATAATCTGCTCATAAGGAAGATGATTGTTGGTCTAAATATTTTGATGCTGATATCACACTTGTTGGATTACTAATANGGGGGGGGTGAATCAGTAATAGAGAATTTTAATCATTTTTAACCATATAATCCAATTTTTATATCAATGTACCATTATCATCCAATAATTGCAGAGTAAATAAGCAATGAAAAAATGAACAATCATACACATAAATAGTACAACCTGTAAGTTTTAAACCTGCGAAGTAAAGCAATGCATATATATTCTTAAGATATACAGAAATTAATCAATGGCTCATACACAGAATACATAGAGATTTTTACCGGAAACCCTCAACCAGGAAAACCTTTCTTATTTTCATTATATCGAATTTCACCATTCGCCATACAATATATACAATGTTTTTAGGTATTCCGTAGATATAAAAACCCTAATCCCTTAATCCGGGATTAATTTACAAATCAGCTAAAAATAGCAAAATCCACTAAAAATAGCAAAAATCTAGGTGTAGGGATCGTCAGACGCAGTTGTCGTATCTGACGCACCCACACACACACACATGCAAAGAATATAACACATACCCAACATTCTCCCACTTGTTGTTTTATTTGCATCCAGGGGTCCAGGGGATTATATAGTCAACAATCCAAGGCAGCAATGCCCATTGTTACTCTACACCAAGAGAACTT
>ML776762.1:1867456-1879715 GCA_009831015.1 Picea engelmannii | reverse complement strand
TACCAGTAGGCTGTGTACCAGGATCCACAACGATCCATTGTTCTTTGTCTACAAGAGGGTCCTCCATCTTGAGCTTCCATAGCTCAAAGTTTTTACCATTGAACTTCTCTATCTCGATTCTAGATGAGCTCGCCATTCCTCTTGCTTTACTCGAATCTCCACTGCAAAAGCTCCCACTAAACCCAGGTTTATCATAGACCCAAGATAAACTTGATCTACCAAGACCGAGCCAAACTCTCAGCAACAAAGGCATCCCTCTGAAGCCAAAAACGTGCTCTTATACCACATGTAAGTTTTAAACCTGCGAAGTAAAGCAATGCATATATATTCTTAAGCAATACAGAAATTAATCAATGGCTCATACACAAAATACACAGAGATTTTTACCGGAAACCCTCAACCGGGAAAACCTTTCTTATTTTCATTATATCGAATTTCACCATTCTCCATACAATATATACAATGTTTTTAGGTATTCCGTAGATACCAAAACCCTAATCCCTTAATCCGGGATTAATTTACAAATCAGCTAAAAATAGCAAAATCCACTAAAAATAGCAAAAACCGCCCCAAAAAAAAAATTTCGGGGCGTTGCCCCAAATGCTACGCATAACCAGGGGGGGGCATACCTGCCCCCCCTTGGGACCCCCCTAGGAAGCGCCCGACGCAACAACAGAGCTCTAGGTGTAGGGATCGTCAGACGCAGTTGTCGTATCTGACGCACCCACACACACACACATGCAAAGAATATAACACATACCCAACACAACCGTGTTTTATGTGGAAACCCAAAGCGGGAGAAAACCACATAATTATTTTTCTTATATGTCTTGAAGAATTACAATCATTGGAAGAACCAACTTCCTTTGTTTTCCAGTTTCAACTGGAAGGAGGCTCCAAACACCTTGTTTCTCAGGCTACAACTTGAGGGAACCTCCAAATCCTCACACAAATCCTCCTGATCCAATGGCTATCCTCTCTCTTGTAAACTCTCGAATGGATCTCAGCCATTTATTTCTTCTCTTCTATAGCTCCTCCTTTAATATTTCCACCCTACTTCCGCCTAACATGCGAAGTATAAATAGCTTGTAGGGTTAAACCTCTAGCTACTTACTTGGATCCAACACTTGTCGATACTCATGCCTAGATCCAACAATTGGGATCTATCTCCTCCGTGCACGCTCCTCCTCGATTCTGGACTCATATCTAACGGTCCATATCGCTCTCCCACAACATATCTAATGAATGTTGTAGCTCGTCTCAGTGGTTGTTGCACTTTCCTTTCGAATGAAGGATTTCTCTTAATTAATTTTGAAGGTCTTGGACTTTGATCGTCTCCTCTGCAAGCTTGAATGATTGACCTCTACTCACGCTATCTCTCTTGAGCTTTAAAATTGAAATAAGTTTACTTTTTCATACCTTGTTGTATTCCTCTTGATCTTGAACTTGCTCATATTTCTAAGGGTCTTGAAACTCTGCTCTTTCAACGAAGTTTTCTACCTTCATGAAAAAAAAGACACACTTTCTCCTCAGCTTTGGCACTATAAATACTTAGCCTCTGGTGCACTCCTTGCACTTCTATGAAAACTAGAGCTCAAAAGGTTCCCCTCCCTTGCACACCTTGCGCTCTACCTTCTTGGAAGGTTTTCAACACTTTCTAAGTGTTGGCCCAATGCACATCTTGCATGGGTATTCTATGCACAATTGTACTATCTATCCTAATGTTACAACGCTCAGACTTCAAAGGGTTCAATCCCTTTGCTCCTCTCAAAAATTCATCGTTCTCTCCTAGAACTCACACTCTATATCCTGAGCTTGACCAACTCTTTGGAAGTGTGATGGATTTGTGCACTCCTTCACTCTTCTTCTCCTTAAACCTGAAATATAAAAGTGCACTTGCACACTCATTATTCTCTCTTTGCAGAATTGCACTACTCCTCCTGAGATATATATTCTAGTGTACCCTCTTGGAAACTTTCTTCTAGAACTTGAAACAGAGTTCCCATGCACTCCTTGTGTCTTCTCAATGCACTCCTTGTATATCCCTAAGAGTATTCACTAGCCCTAGTAAATTGTCTTCAGAGTATTCAGTAACTATGATGTGCACTCCTTGCCCTATTCCTTATGAGATTCAGAATAGTTCTGGTGTGCCCACCTGGCACACTCTTCCTTGAACTCTCCACAGAGTTCAAGTGAACTCCTTGCACTGGGTTCATAGATTTTTCAATACTCTGGTGTGCACTCCTTGCACAGTCCTAAGAGCCCATAACTACTAAGAATCCACAAAGATAGAGAATTCCATCTAAAACTACAAATGTAGCCTATCTACATACATCTACATCATACTTAAATAAACAAAGAAAACATTTAGAAAATAAACATTCATCACACATAAGAACACAAACATCTCATGTTCAAGAAAATTTTCTTTTGTATTATATCTGAATGCTTCTGTACAAAGATTTACAAAGGTTGGAATGCAACATAGCTGTCAACACTTTATCCTCTTTTGAAATCTCCTTCTCTACTCGCTCATCCTCTAATCATCTAATGAATTTTGATACTATGATAATTTTTCAAAAGAGGGGCTCCTCGATCCTTCCCTTCATCTACCTACTCACATTGAATTACATTGAATTTTCATCTAGTCTGAATTAGATCTAGATCCCTCCTACTGCCAGCCATTAAAGGCAACTCTATCTATTACAATAACTCGCATGTACAAAGATAGTCGCTTGGATTTCCCTTGAGCCATAAAAAAATTAATTACATTTAATTTCATTAAAAATTTTAATTTGGGTTCAGAATGAGAGGGTTGGCACTCTCTTTCCTTGGCACCCATTCTTCCATGTGAGCAGATGCGTTGGCACATTTTCTGAGATGGAGCGATGTTCCTACATCATACTCCTACGCTGAAAAAATAATGAGATCCTTCTCATGGATCCCATGTTGCTGAGGTTTAGATCCGCTAGGATCCCAAATCTGAAATTGGATTTGTCTATATTCTCCTCTTCCTTGTTGTTGTTGTTGTTGTTGTCCTTCTACTGTAGGTTCTCCTTTCTTTAGCTTCCTCTTACTTTTGACTATCTCCTCTGTTGACTTCAACATCATCCTTCTAATTTCTTATATCACTATGTCCAACTGGTCTACTGGCTATATCCTCCTTTGTAGTCTGCTCTGTTGCATCTCTTTATCATCAAACTCCAACCTGTCTTGTTGGATAAGATGAATTTTCACTATTACCCTTTCCTCCAAGGCTTCCACGCCTTTACAAAAATAAATGGGTAGATCAACTTGATCTCCATAGTTGTTTTCATCTCTTGTGGCACTAGATTGAAACTCGACCTCAAGTCCAAGTTTTGCATCCATTCTACTAAGATTCTACTCAACCATATCCCTTGACAGTTCTCCTTCTGTCAGTTCCTCTCCTTGTATCAATACAAGTCCATCCTCATATAGTTTCTCCTCAATATGGAATTCTTATTCACTCTTTACAACTGCATCCCTCTGGTAGTATTCTTTTTTTCCTAGATAGCTCAACCAATCCTCCAACATCCTCAACTCTATCTCCCACTAAGTGAGCATCTGATCTGAATTCTCCTCTTCCTCTTCCACCTCCCGGGAAGATGTCAATGTATTCTCTCTCTCCTCCTTCATGATAGTATTGGATGGTTTTATCTCCTCTAATGCACCTTCAACATGTGCATTGCCCTCTATTTTGATTCTTGGAAGGAATATGTTGATTCCTCAAATGATCAGAATGTACCTATGATCCTCCTCCTCTATCAACATTGCTTGTTGATATGAACTCTCCTCTAAGTTCATGAGACTCTCAGACAATATCATATTCATTTTTGTCAGCACTCCTTATTGATTTGAACTCCTTTTTGAGCTCCTGAGACTTTCAAACAGTCTCACCTCATTCTCCTTTGCCACTTGGTAATTGGAGTTTTTTGACCTGCCCCCCTGGCAGTCTATGAGATCTTTGATTGATAACATCTCATTTCCCTCCTGGAAATAGGAAAGTTCACTTCTTCCCTCATGGAATTCTATGAGATCTCTTCTTGATCTCTCTCTATTACCCTCGTGGAAATATAAACCTTCATCTCTCCCCTCCTGTCTTTCTATGACATCTCCAACTGATCTCATCTAATTTCCCTCTTGGAAATCTTCATTATCACCTCTACCCACCTCGCAGCTTATGAGATCTTCAGCTAATATCTCCTCCTCATCATTGAGGTTCCTTCCAACCTCTGGTTCACAAATGTAAACCATCTCCTCCTCTATGGAGCTGAGGTTTTAAGCATGCCTCAACCATCTCCTCAAATTCTACTTCTACCTTCTGGCAATCAACTGTTAGATAAGCCACTTCAATTTTATCTTCAAGGGCCATTCATACTTCCATATTCCTTTTGCTTCTTGCTCCATATTCAACATTACTATGTCGATATCTGCTCCAATCTCTCCAAGATATTTTTCCTTCTTCTCTTTCCTCACCTGTTGGCGGCCTCCTTGATATTTTTGTTGATGAACTTCAGTATGATTCTTCAACCTCTTCTTTCAAGAACACAATTGTTTCTTCTCCTTCATCCCACCTGGTTGTCTACTGATTAATGCATATTTACAAACAAACCTTCACAGAGCATCAATACTCTGTCTTCTCCTTCCTTGCATGTTGTCTATAGAAAAAATCAGGATTTGATACGAATTGATGCAGAACACCTCCCTCACCTAGGGTCCACTCGACCACCCGGTATAGGATCGTTCAAAATCAGGAGCTGGATCAACTCTTCGGAACCTATTGAGACCCAAAAATACTTTACAAATGTCCTTCAGCTAAGGCATAGGTCCTACAAAATACCCGTGAGCTCTTTTACTAATCCCCTTTCCTTTTACAAATATGAATTCATCCTTAGCCCCTTTTCCTCCTGTGGCAATAGCATATGACCTTGGGCTGTGACCGAGATCCGAGCCAAAAGGTGATAATTCAGGATTCTCCTTTCGATGATTTTTTCTCCACTCCAAAGAATACAACACCTTCAAACTATCAAACACTAGGCAACAAGATCAATGACTTTCAACAAATTCTGAGATCAAGGACCCAAATTAAGTTGTTTGGGCTTTGATGATTTTTGGTCGCTCCCAACATACACACAACACTTTTGAATCATCGATAACTGAAAAAATAAATTACTCCAAGTCTCATATCGACGATCCATAATGATCCAACCATTCGATGGTCTAGATCAACTCCCTTTGGGCTTCGATGATTTCCTTCGATCGTCAAATGACATGAATTCTCATATCTCCTGACACTGAAATGTCGAATGATTATCCTTCCTGCATATGTCTCATCCTAGATCGATGACTGGGATGTCTTCAATACTTCACATATTTTCCCCTATTCACAACGATGTAAAATTATTGAAATGCCAAATCTTCGAATTGTGGGTTCTTACGCCACGTGTCCTCCCTAATTGAACAATTAAGGTTGACTCCGACCTTCGCGCCTTCATGATTCCAAACAACAATGCGCTCTATTTTCCCCGGAGTGTCAGACCTCTGGATATGCTACCCCTGTCCTTCCTTTGATCTATGACCCACAATACTTCGGGCCTTCGGGCCTCGACGAACTTCCGTTACACCATACCTTAAATATCCTGATGTGTCAACCTTTCGGAGTGCTATATCTCCCACCAAATGTCCATCGCAATGGACAATTATGATGACCTATGGGACTCCGGCCTTGAGGAGTCTTTGATACACAGCACCACCAATACTCCAAAGCCATGAACTCCGAAGTGACGTGATCATCCTCCACGTGCCCTTGCTCAAACAACGATTGAGATATACTATGGGACCTTGACCTTTGAGATTCCTAGTTGTTCCAACCTACGAATCCCCCAGAGATTCAAGTCCTCGAACTCTAAGATCTTGTGCCACGTGTCCTCCTCAAATGGAAGGTTGGTATTGACTTTAGACTTCTGGCCTTCACGACCTCCCGACAGTGCACTATGTTTTCTCTGGAGTATTGGACCTTAGGATCTACTGCCATGTGGCTCTCTCGATCAACAATCGAGATTTACTCTGGCTCTCGTCTCTTCAAGAGTTCTCGACTCAACTCAAATTAATCCTTCTGGAGTGTTGTACCTATGGATGGCAGAACTTTTTCCATGTGTCTTCAAAGATCAATGGCCATGATTCACTCTGGCCTTCAGGACTTTGCGGAGTCCCAAATTTTCTACGCACCAAATATTCTAAATGCGTAAAGTCCGAAGGACTTTTCCGATTAAGCCTCACACAACTCCTACTGATCCAACGAAGTTCCTCTCTCTTGCAAAATCCTAAATGGATTTCAACCATTGATTTCTCCTCTTCCACAACTCATCCTTTAAGCTTTTCATCCAACTTCTACATAATACCTGAAGTCTAAATAAATTGCAGGGTTAAACCTCAGGATTCTTACCTGGATCTGATGCTCATAGATCCTCGTGCCTAGATCCAATGACTAGGATCTATCTCTTCGATGCAAAATCCTCCTCGAGTCTGGACTCAGATATGATGGTCTACATCACTCTTCGAAAAAATATCTAATGAATATTATAGATCCTCTTTGTGGCTACTGTGCTTTCCTTTCGAATGAATGATTTCTCTTAATTAATTTTTGTAGGCATAGGGGAAGACCTAGGGTTCAATGCTACAACAGTGCACCAACAAAACCCTAACTACCAGCCCTTTCGGCAACACCTGCGAAGCAGATGAAGTCTCACCTGAGGCAAAGGCAGGCATGGTTGCAGGACTCAGGTGTCTGCAACCTTAGTTGGGACACAGATCTATGATTATAACACTTAATAGAGCACTTAGCGCCGTTAGTTCATCATTATCTAACCAATATTTACTCCACAGAGAAAACAAAACATCGCAACATTCACCCTAATCTAATGTATACAAGCACTTAGCAAAGGAATTAGATCCGATCTAGCAGATTCAAGCACTAAGAAAGTTCACAGATGTTAGATCTAGCATCCAGATTCATCATAAGAACAAAGCATAACACATATATCTATCTACATCAAAGCACTTATCACATAACACATAAACACATTAAAACATCGCACAGATAAGAATAACACAATATTTATGTGGTTCACCCCCACCCTGGGGCTACGTCCACCAACTCTTCTTATTTATTAGCTTATTCAATGGGTTACATGCACAAAACCTCAAAAACTTACTTTGCATAGGACAACAGATCTGTGCAGCTTGGTATATCCTTCTTCCTTGCGTTACAACACAAATCCCTCGACAATCTCTTACAATGACTTACACTTGGCTCTGCAAGTCTCACACAATATGCATGAAGCCTTACACTTCTTGATCACGCAGATCCCACTCTTAGCACTTAGCCAACTTGCACAACACTTGTGCACTATTCAACTACTTCTTACATTTCCTAGCCTTCTATTTATACATACAAAATAGGCCTAAACATAGGTAAACCCATGGGCCGACATCCCATTCCCGTTACATATTCCCAAATCCCAAAAAGGACCCAAAAAGGGGTCGAGATCCTGCAATGTCTGTTGCGTCTTGCGCTCCGTCTTCGATAGGATGTCGAAGTTCAAAAATAGTTCAACCTGACCAAGGATCTCCCAAAACTTGGTCAAGGGGCAACAATTTCAAAGGTATTGGCCTTTGATCTTATCCTTTGCAAGATTGAATTCTTGACCTCTACTCATGCTACCTTTTCTGAGATTTAAAATAGAAAATAATTTTACTTGTGCATACCTTGTGCTATTCCTTTTGAGATTGAACTTGATCACATTTCTAAGGGTCTCATTCCTCTGCTCCTTTAATGAAGTTTTATTCCTTCCTGGAAAAAATATTCTCTTTCTCTTGAGCTTTGGCACTATGAATACTTAGCCTCCAACGCACTCCTTGTGCTTCTCTTAAAACTAGAACTCGAAAGGTTCCCCTCCCCTGCACACCTTGCACTCTGCCTTCTTGGGAGGTTTTCAACACTTTCCAAGTGTTGGCCTAGTGCACATCTTGCATGGGTCTTCTATGCACAACTACACTATCTCTCCTAAGGTTACAATGCTCGGGCTTCAAAGGGTTCAGTCCCTTTGTTCCTCTTAGAAACTGCTAATGCTCTCCTTGCACTCATGCTCTATCTCCTGAGCTTGAACAACGCTTTGGAGTGTGTTGGTTTTGTGCACTCCTAGCACTCTTCTTCTCCTGAAACTTGAACTTTAAAAGTTCACTTGCACACTCCCTCTACTCTTTGTGCAAAATTGCACTTCTCCTCCTAAGCTATATCTTCTGGTGTGCCATCTTGGAAACTTTCTCCTAGAACTTGAAACAAAGTTCTCATACACTCCTTGTGCCTGCTCAATGTACTCCTTGCAGATCCCTCAAATTATTCAATAACTATGGTAAATCCTCTTCAGAGTATTCAGTAAATCTGATGTGCACTGCTTGAAATATTCCTTCTGAGATTTAGAATGGTTCTAGTGTGGCCACCTGACATGCTCTTATATGAACTTGTCATAGAGTTCAAGTGCACTCCTTGCACTAGCTTCAAAGAGTTTTCAATACTCTAGTGTGCACTGCTTGCACAAGCCTAAGAGCCCATAACTACTCAAAATACACAAAGATAGATAAGTCTGTATAAACCTACAAATGTAACCTATCTACATACATCTACAACATACCTGAATAAACACATAAAACATTTAGAAAATAAACATTCATCACACTTAAGAACACAAACACCTCATGTTTAGGAAAAACTTCTTTTGTATTATCTGAATGCTTTTGTACAAATATTTACAAAGGTTGGAATGTAGTAGAGTCTTCAACACTTTATCCTCTCTTGATATCTCCCTCTCTACTCTCTCATCCTCTAATCATCTAATGAATTTTGATACCATGAAAATTTTGCAAAAAGGGGCTCCTCGAGCCTTCCCTCCATCTACCTACTAGCATAGAATTACATTGAATTTCCATCTAGTTTGAATCATATCTAGATCCCTCCTACTGTCAGCCATTAAAGGTGATTCTATATATTACAATAACTCACCTTTACAAAGACAAACGTGTGTATTTCCCTTGAGACATCAAACATTTAATTACATTTAATTGCATTAAATTTTTAAATTTGGGTTCAAAATGAGAGGGTTGGCTCCTCTCCTTCCTTGGAACCCTTTCCTCCATGTGCACTCATGCACTGACTTGACGATGCACTGGTGTGTTTGCTAAGATGGAGCAATGCTCTTGCATAAAAAATAAAAAGATCGGTTAGTAGAAATGTTTTATTTCCAGGCTGAAAGAATTGACTTTGGTGACATTTTTTATCCTATTGCCAAGTTAACTTCTATTAGATTTATTTTATCCATTGTTGTTTCTTTTGATATTGAAGTGGAATAGATGGATGTGAAGAAATCATTCCTACTTGGGGATCTGGAATAAGAAATCTACATGAAGGCGCCATAAGGCTTTGTATTGAAGGGAAATAAAGAGCTGGTACGTAAAGTAAATAAGTTACTATATGGTATGAAGCAATCACCTAGGATGTGGTACCAAAATCTTGACACACACATCCTTGGATTGGGATTCATGAGAATCAGGTTTGATGATTGTGTATTTTCCAATAAGGATGGTAATCACTTCATATGTAGTTTTGTATGTTGCTGACATGTTGATGGTAGGAAATAACATGGATGTTATCAAGGAGGGGAAATCATATCTATCCTCCAAATTTGACATGAAGGATCGTGGTGTTGCTAACTTCATTCTGGGAATGAAGATTAAAAGAGATCGTGAAAACATGAAACTCTGGTTGAATCAAAGAAAATATGTTATGCCTGAAAATATGAAAGGCTTGTTGGATGAGTTGCAATGCTATATCATCCCTTTCCTGATCATGTAGATTATGATAACATTCTACAAGACATAAATAATCATTCATTCTAACAGACCAAAATTCAAAATTCTTACCATTATACTGTGGTGGTAATGGTAGATTCATGCTCATGTTGCTCTAAATATTATCAATTTGTATCTAATGTGCTTCCTGTGTGAGATCCTTAGGTACAAATGGAACCTCTTCATTTATATTTTCAAAATATTATGCCATTTCTTTTTGTTCTCTTTACATATCTTTCTAATATCTCTTCTGGACTTCCCGAGTCATCTTTGATGACCCATGACAACGATTTTTGGTTGTTCATTCACCAATTCGATCATACTTGTGGATAGACTATTCTATCTCGTCACACTCATATCACTTTATGAGAACAAACAGGTTCTCTTTCTGTTTCATGTTCATAAACTAGGTCTACGAAATCCTTTGTGTGACTTTGGGCTAAAAAACACATAGACCACTTATTTAGCTTTGATCTGGCTGGATTTGACTATTCAAGCATGATATCTACATATTCAGAACACTGAACTCTATTCTTTATCAACTATAGCACCTCTAATGGAAGAATCAGGCTATCTAAGTGTACTCAAGAGACAAAAAGAGTTGAAGTTCAACTTCTCATGTGAATGGGAGCGAATTGATACAAAGATCAACGGTCCTCGTTGATCTGAGATCAATGGATCACAATTACTTTGGGAGTTTATGATTCGGGCCTTTTCATGCACAATACTAACAATCCTCTAGAGTGTTGAATTAGTGAACTCGAGAGTGCGGGATCTGCCTCCACGTGTCCTCTTGATTGGACGACTAAGATTTACTTCAGAATCCCGGGCTTTGGGAGTTTTGACATGCACAACACCAACAACCTCCAAAGTGTTAAATTTCTAGAGTGTCATATCTAATGGCACGTGTCCTCAACCTTCAATGGTCCAGATAGACTCTGGGACTCCATCTAGTTCTCACTCCAATTCTTCACTTCTCAAAATCCTCTGGAGTGCGAAGTCTCCAAAGCAAGAGATCTAGCACCACGTGTCCTCATTGATGAAAGACTCAGATGAACTCCAACCTTCAGACCTTCAAGAGTTCTTTCTCCATACTACTCACCTTTCCTCTAGAGCTCTCAGCGTCCGAAGTGAGGGATCTCATGCCATGTGTCCTTTTTCAATGGATGGTTGTGATGAACTTCGATCATTGATCTAGATCTACTTCGGATCTTCGGAGCTTCAAGGGTTTGGGAGTTCTTGACTCAACAAACCTTCTTTATTTTGGATTGTTGATGTGTCCACTAAAATCGACTGTAATACTGAAAGGATGAGCCCCAGTTGTATTTATAAATTGTAAACATGTTTTGTAGGCTTGTGAGCTGAGTGTTGATAAGCTAGTGGGATTATGTGTTTACTAGGCTGGAGAGCCTAGGAGTTAAAGGGTAGGAGCCCGATTTTGTATATGTAACTATGCAGATGATTAATAAAATATAAACCTCGATGCATGCAAAACGACCAGGAAGAAATAGTATTCAGGGACTAAGCTTCCACAAAGTTGGGTAAGGGAGGAGGCTAAGTGTGTGGGCCTAGGGGCTAAGCTAGAGGGCTTACCTCTAAAGGGGATAATAATTTATTATTATTTCCTAAAATTCTAAGGTGGTCAATTGACCAAGTGTTGTCCTAAGTTCCTACAAAGGGACGTATGCAAAATGGAGTGCATGCAGCTCCAAGAAGACAAGTGTCGACCTGGGCGCATGCAGTTAAAGCTAAAGAAGTCAACCATGTTGGGGGTTCACTTCCCATTATGTCATCCTCCACATGAATTCGTTGGGATCTGGGGCATCTGAACCTATTTTGTGTTTGCACTGGACCTCTGCATATCCACGCACCTCTGAAAATCAAATCCGTGAAGCCAAACTATGCCTTCTCTGAAAACTAAGCATACCATAATTATCTATGTCATGTGTGTTATAATTGTGGGTTGTTGTGGCCATGAAGTCCCTTGGCTAAGTATGGCTTACTGCCATTTTTTGTTCCTTGTTGAGCCTTGTTGTTGTCCTCCTTGTGTTGGAATGGAGTTGAAGAAGCAGGTTATCAGGCCTGTGTGCAACACACTCTCTAGGTAACAGAGGTGGTTGTGGTTGAAGAGGCAGGTTGTTAGGCCTCTGAGAATATCTCTCTAGGTGAGAGAGTTTGTGTTAGGAACGAAATATCAATATAGCATAGAAAAACCTCATAAAAAGTACTCAATGCCTTGAAAAAGAGATAATTTCAGATAATAAGCCTCTTCGAGGGGGCAACCTCCTTTTACCCCACTTAAATGTTCAAGTACAAGATGATTCAAAATGAA
>ML776762.1:1844451-1862547 GCA_009831015.1 Picea engelmannii | reverse complement strand
TCGAGGGGGAAACCTCCTTTTACCCCTCTTAAATGTTCAAGTACAAGATGATTCAAAATGAAAATGTCTCCTTGGTATATATAGGAGACTAGGAGGTATAATTACAACTAATGGCCTAAAGCCGACATAAATAAAATAACATTGCTAATCTAATATGCCTCAATTAAGGGGTAATGAGCTAATATTAGGGCTTAACAGTTTGTTGGGAAGTGGTTTTCTCCTAGAGAGAGTCTAGCACCACCTATAGATATCTAAGAATTCAGGTCCGACCTGTTGCTGAAGCCCAAGGCAAGAGAGGTGAAGCAACTGATGGACTGTGTGACAATGAAGGTGTATAATCCTAGGGTGGGATATGCATGTGGGGAATGAGAGTCCTTGAGTAGTGGGCATAAGAAGGCTCTTGGAGATAATCTTTCCAGTTTCACTGTGCATTTTCGTGTGACCTCAGCCTTGTCTAGGGTTCCCTTGCCCTGGATGGACCTTAGTCCCAGCTCAGGGGTGACCCACTGCTGAGCTTGATGAGCAACATGGTCTATGTTTGAGAGTTTCATGGAAGGTCTGCACGTAGTTGGTGGATTTACTCCAGCTAAAAGATAAGTATTAGTCTGTGCTTAATTTATATGTTATGCATGTTTTTTCTACTGATGCTTGAATGTTATCATCTGTTCCGCTGCATGTGGATTTATTGTTAATCTTGTTTGAATCTAAATGGTAATAGTAACTCTGTGTTATGTGTTTTCTTTCGATTAAAATGCATGTTATACATATGTGTGTGTGTGTGAGAGAGAGAGAGAGAGAGTTTTTCTATGTAGTAACGTTAACCAGTCTTTGTGGAGGGTCAAGGATGCTACAGTTTGGTATCACAGCTAAGTCAAAGCTAACTAGTGGCATTTCCCAGGTCGGTTGATGGTTCGGGATTTTACAATATGGTATCAGAGATCTAAAGGCTAAGTTAAGGTTGTGTTGGTAGTATTACCCAATATTTGGAGGGTCAGGGATGTTACAAAATGGTATCAGATATTTAAAGGATAAGTTAAGGTTGTTTTGGTAGCATTACCCAGTCCTTGGAGGGATGGGGATGTTACAAAATGGTATCAGAGCATGGTTTCAACACTGAGCCTAGATGGGCCATGATAGTGGAAGTTGAAGCAAGAGTTTCGAAAGGAGTTGTTGTCGAAATGGATAAAATTCAAGTTCAGAGCCAAAGTTTCAATGCTAAGCCTAGATGGGATGGATAAGTGGTCATTGGACCCACGGTTTCAAGTGGAAATTGTGTCTGGAGGGACCAATTTCGAACCTCAGAACGTTCCTGGGTGCCAAGAGGTTACCTTGGTTCTGTTAGGAAGCCCAGGAGGAGTAGCGATATCATAAAACCATGAAAGAAGTGGTGTTGGACCGCAAAGTAATGTGTGAAATAGTGAGGTAACGAATAAGCTTCAATTGTTTCTCTCATTTGAGTTGTGAGTGCAAGGAGTGCACATTGTCTACAAGGAGTGCATTGACAGAGGTGAGTTAACCTGAGAGAAGCTTAGGAGAGATACCATTGAACCTTCATTAGCAGAATTGCAAGGAGTGCACAGGAAGAACTCTGTGTTGAGTTCAGAGAGAGACAGAATTATAGAAAACTCTATAAATAGGAGCTCTGCAAGGTGTGCATCGAGCAAGAGGAACGCTGGGAGGGTGAGAAGAATTTATTTTCAATAAATCCTTCAGATCTGAGTTTGATGAAATCCCAGAAATGCAAGGAGTGCATCGGAAATTGAAATCCTCTAAGGATAAATCTCAAAAGGGACATCACTTTTCATAAGTGTAGAAGAGAATCGATAAATAGACTCAAAGGAGGAGCAAAGGTCGGAGCCCTTGAATACTTAGAAAATCTTCTAAGTTAGAAGAGATCTGAACTATTGGAGGTAGATCTCAGTTGTCCATTTAGATGCATCATCAATATTGTGAGCTCGACGGTCACCTCGTATTGCGGGGATAGAAGGTGCTTGATCTTTATGAAGTTGAGGGTGGGCCACAATCCAGACCACATTTTTGGAGAAAGGATGCATGTAGGCTCAAGGTGAATTGCGAGATGAAAATTAGTTTGGTCTCAAACCACCTTTGAGCATGCCCACAATCGCATGTTTGCGTGAGATCACTTCCTAAGGTCAACTCTAAGGAGGAGCCAAGGAAATGGGAAGAGTGGACTTGCTAAAGTCCTCAAGTCCCGAAGTGATTTGGAACTGTCCATTGTCTGGAAGAACGCGTGGAAAAAATCCATTAGTTTTGGGTGAAGGCTCTCTGAGAGGAATGAGCGCACAGAAGTTTGAAACTTCTGAAACATGAAGATCCTAAGTAAGTTTCAACTGTCCGATTCAAGAGAACACACGACATAAATATGAAAAATTTGAAGGGAAGTGAAAGGTGATATTTGAGAATCCTGAAGGCCGAAGTCTTGAAGAAGACAACAATCATTGATTTGAAAGTGGAACACTCAAGAGGAAACAAGAGGATGAAAGCACCGAAGTCTCGAAAAATATTTAGATCGTTGATCGAGGATGGAGATGAAGTACCATTTATTTGGTTGAGGAGACTAAAGTCCTGAAGTGGGAGCAGAGCCGTCGATTTAGAAGGATGCATGGAAGACAATCTACCATTTTAGAGAAATCTCTCTGGAAGAAATGAGAGGTTGAGAACTGAAACTCCCGAAGGCCAGATTCGTGTAGGAAATCGTAGCCACACATCTGTAGTGACAGGTGTCAACATATCTTCCACTTCGTAAGATAGCTACTAAGGACGAGGAGATATTTTAGAGTTCAAACTCCTGAGTGTCGGAGAGCCAAAATCAACCATAGCCATTGATTTGAAAGGGATCTACATGTCGACAGATCTTGTAGATCAAGGATAATCTTTGAAAGAGAGAGATTAATGATCAGGAAGAATTGTGGGGCCATAACATACTTGGATCTTAATTTTCCTTGAGCGGGTCGCAATTGAAACCATGGTATCGTTGGAGACATATGTGGTGCTTTGTAGTAATTGCAGGGCAAAATGTGGGTTGGCCTAAAACCACCCTTGGATGCACCCACAATCGCAGTTTTCCATAAGGTCATAAACCAAGGCCATATGAAGGAAGGGTCTAATGAAAAAGGAGCTAGCACCTGAAACTTGACGTTTCAGAAGCGCACAGACAGAGGTCATGGGTATCACAGGACCTACATCTTAGGAGAAAAGGGTGCATGTGTATAATTGTTTTGGGTTCAATAAGGTTCCTGAAGGGTCGATCTGAATCATAAGGAATAAATATCCTAGACCCGAAAGTCGTGCAACCCCGAGGAGAGCCGGGGGGTCTGCATGAATATGGATGTGTAATTTTGCATATGTACATGCGTGGATATGCATATAACATGCTGGTGAACTTAGAATAGTCTGTTATTATGAAATAATGTTTGATTATGTCTAAAAGACGGATTATGTATTCATGAAAAAGATATATCAGGGTTAAATATGTGGATGTTGTTGTTTCTTATAATTTCCATTGAGGTGAAGACCCATGAGGATGGCAGGAATGGTGATCAAAATGATGAAGGGGGGGGGAGTTTGTGAGCTTCTACAAATATCGGTTTCTCAGACAACAAAAAGTAGGTTGGTAACAACCAAGAAGGTATGCATTTAGTTTTAGTCTATGCATACATGTTGAAGGGGATCGAGGTAAGGATTCCCTCACTTAATTTTCAGTATTTAAATTGATATGTAATGGACGAAGGCCTAGAGTGTGTAAGTGTTGTTGATGCAAGAATGCAATTAGACAAAATGGCAGTTGCATATTATGTTATGATTGGTTATGGGATCATAAACAAGTTAATTCAGGAGACATACTCCTTATATAACAATGAATACCCATAGAGCCATGAGTGACAACCCGAGAGGTTGGAGGTATCACTTGAAGCTATGATGGTAAGGTGAAAGAAGCACTTTCAATTAATTCTATGAAGCTAGCAAAAGAGAAGCAGGGAGTACAAAACACCTCAAGTACTAAAGTATTATGTTGGGAAAGAGGCTGAAGAAGTTCAGTCTTGAAGAGTAACTAGATGTTCAAGAATCTAGAATCTATAAAACAACTTGGTTTGGAATTTAATTCATCCAAGTATGAGATTGGGTTAGTTGGATGCAGGAAATTAAGGAAAGTTGAAGGTTATTATCAGCTTAGTTTGAGATTATAATTGCAAAAGAATCCAAGAGTGATTTGACTAGAAAGTGCTCAGGTCAGGACTAATCATGTACAATGATTACAGTGGGAGCACAAGAAGATCCAGGAATCCAGGAAGAATTGTAGACTTATGGGATCAACAAGAAAACGTTTTATAGGGAGAAATAAGTTACTGCAATTCATGTGGAAACAAGTATGTTACGGCTTGTTGGGTTAGCCATAGGAAACAATGCTTCCATGTTTCCAAGTGTTGTTGGTGATGTTGTTGCATAAGGAGGGAAGCAGCAGAAACTTGAAGTGTTGATTATAAATTTGATAAAAGAAGCATGAAAGATTCTACTGCCATCAGGCATTCAGGTAGTATACAATTTATTAATGGAAGTCATGCAGGTATGGTTTTTATTACTCTTTTTTCATAATTGCTAAAAGGAAATTTAGTTAAGAATTTCCTAAGCCAGAGTTATTATATAAAATCACATGATTATATTATTGAATGCATACCATTGGATGTGGTAAAGGATGGAGGCCTGTATTAATTCAAATATTTTTAGCTTCTGAATGCACACACTGACACAGTATAATGTCATGTTAATTTGGTTATGGGATGATAAACAAAGAATTAAAAGATAAGAACTTGTTATAGGAATGAATGCCAGTAAGCTAGTCATGTATGAGACTAGTACATGGTTGGATATGGCAAAGTATGGATATGGAAATGTTATGAGCCACATAGGTACTAAAAGATTCCTACCTTTAAATAAAACTTGGGATGCAACCTTTTTGCTAACACTAATGAACACCACATAATTATATTCTTGGTGTATTGTTTGGGTCAAAAAGGAAGGCATCAAATTAATTGGGAAGACAATAGGAAGTGTGTGGAGAATGTGTCAACACATTGGCCAGAATTCCAACTTATGGATGGTGAGATACATGACTGAGATAAAGAGCATTATGTAAATCAATACAAGGGTGCACTAAATAAATAGGCATTGAGAGTAGTACTCATGTCTACATGTCTAGTAAGGGGCAGAGTTGCACTCATACATGATGGAATTGTATACTTAAATGCACTTTGCTGAATGCATTTTGTGAGTGCATGTAATATGTTTTTGGCATGGAAATAATTATACTAATGGCTGAATTGTTTTTAAATCATGAAGTTGAGAACATTTAAGGAATTGTTAAACATTTCAACAGGAAAGTTGCAAGCCAGGTAGTCATAGGAATAGAGACTACAAAAAATTTTATGTTCAGAAAATTGAAATAATAAGCTTATTGTTATTAATTATGAACATGCATATGCATAGAATGATGAGTCATTCTATTTGGTTAAATTGTTTGGTAATTTTGATTGAATTTCTAGGTGCAAGCAATTCTAAGATCATTGCATAATGTGTTTTACATATTGAATTATGATGTACATAAAATACTGACAATTTCTTGGTTGTATGTAAGAGGAAGAATTACATAAAAAATGGTATGCAATTTGGTGCCTGTGGAAAACCACAAGGATGGATGCATTCATAATTTGGGAATAGCCAAGAAGAATTATGAAATGGAATTTCTTGTTTTGGGGAAAAAGTTGAATTCCTTTTTGAACTAAGTTGGAGTTCCTAAATGAATTATTTTATGTTATCTCATGATAAACGTATGTGGGTGATGCAGATTAGATGATGTTGATTAAAGTTAGAATGTTGATTACAAAGAGTAGCTCAAGAAAATGTTCATTGGAGACGTCTGAGGGCAGTTGGAAATCCTCGAGCCATGGTGCTTTGAGACTTCCGGTCTGGCCTATTATTGAATCCCAAGGAAAGGGAGGTGTAGCAGTTGATGGACTGTCTGATAGTGAAGGTGTACACTCCTGGGGTGGGACATGCATGTGGGGAATGAGAGACTGTTTGTTGGAGTGATGTTGAGGTTTGGTTGGTTAGAGTGATGATGAGGTTTGGTACCTTGGCCTAGACCATGTTGATATGGAAGTATTCTCAATCAAAAGATAAGTACAATTCTCTAATTATTGTATGTTGTGTATGTTGTATATAGGTTATAATGTTATTAGAATTGCCTGTATATACATCTATATACATTGCATAAATGCTTGCATTACCTGCATCCATGATTGTACCTAATGTGTTTCATGTTTCATTGCTCAAGAAATATATACCTGATGCTAATCATGTTATTGATTGGAATGTGACTCAAGAGCAAGAAGGCATCTTACAAGTGAATCCGGTGCGCATATTGGACCGGAAGAGAATAAAAATCTGAAATCAAGCCATAGGGCTTGTAAAGGTCCAGTGGACCTGGTACAGTCCTGAGGATGCAACATGGGAGCATGAGGATGCTATGCGGTAGGAAAACCCGTATCTTTTGAAGATTTTGGAAATCTTGTTGATGTTGTGTAAAGAGTTGCACTGAGGAGAGTGCAAAAATAAGGGGAAGGGATTGTAATACCCAAAGGATGAGCCCCAGTTGTATTTATAAATTGTAAACATGTTTTGTAGGCTTGTGAGTCGAGTGTTGATAAGTTGGTGGGATTATTTGTTTACTAGGCTGGAGAGCCTGGGTGTTAAAGGCTAGGAGCTTGATTTTGTATATGTAACTATGCAGATCATTAATAAAATATAAACATCGTTGCGTGCATACTGACCACGAAGAAAGCGTGATGGGGGACTAAGATTCCACAAGGTTGGGTAACAAAGGAGGCTAAGTGTGTGGGCCTAGAGGCTAAGGTAGGGGGCTTACCTCTAAAGGGGATAATAATTTATTATTATTTCCTAAAGGGATAAGGTGGTCAAATGACCAAGTGTTGTCCTAAGTTCTTGGAAAGGAACGTATGGAAAATGGAGTGCAGGCAGCTCTAGGAAGACAAGTGTTGACCTGGGTGCATGCAGTTAAAGATGAAGAAGTGAGTTGTGTTGGGGGTTTGCTTCCCATTATGTCATCCTCCGCCTGAGTTCGTTGGGATCTAGGGCGTATGAACCCATTTTGACTTTGCATTGGACTGCTGCATAGCCACACACCTCTGAAAATCATATCCGTGGAGTCGACATGCGTCTTCTATGAAACCTGAGCATACCGTAATTGTCTATGCCATGTGTGTTATAATTGTGGGTTGTTGTGTCCACGCATTCCTGTGGCTGAGTATAGCTTGTTGTTATCATCTGTTCCTTGTTGAGCCTTGTTGTTGTCCTCCTTGTGCTAGAACAAAGTTGAAGAAGCAGGTTGTCATGCCTATGTGCAAAACTCTCTAGAGGTGATAGAGGTGGTTGTGGTTGAAGAGGCAGGTTGTCAAGCTTGTGAGCAGCTCTCTCCAGGTGAGAGAGTTTTATGGGAAGTGTTCTTCTCCTAGAGAGAGTCCAGCACCAGCTACGGAGCTCTGAGAATTCTGGTTCGACCTGTTGTTGAAGCCCAAGGAAAGGGAGGTGAAGCATCCGATGGACTGTGTGATAGTGAAGGTGTATACTCCTAGGGTGGGACAAACATGTGGGGAATGAGAGTCCATGAGTAGTGGGCATAGGAAGGCTCTTGGAGAGAATCGTTCCAGTTGCATTGTTGAGTTTCTTGTGACCTCAACATAGTCTAGGATTCCCTTTCCCTAGTTGGAGCTTAGTCCCAGCTCGGGGGTGACCCACTGCTGAGCGTGATGAGCAGCGTGGTCTATGGCTGGGAGTCTCGTGGAAGTTCTGCACGTAGTTGGTGGATTTAATCCAGCTAAAACATAAGTATCAGTCTATGCTTAATTTGTATGTTATGCATGTTTGTGATACTGATGCTTGAATGCTATCATGTGTTCCACTGCATTTGGATTTACTGTTAATCTTTTTTTTCTCTAAATGATAACAGTAACTGTGTGTTATGTGTTTTATTTCGATAAAAAATGCATGTTATATATATGTGTGTGTGTGTGTGTGTGTGTGTGTGTGTGTGTGTGTGTGTGTGAATGTTTCTGCGTAGTAGTGTTAACCTGTCTCTATGGAGGGTCAGGGATGCTAAAGTTTGCTATCACAACTAAGTCAAAGATGAGTAGTGGAATTGCCCAGGCCGGTTGATGGCTAGGGATGTTATAATATGGTATCTAAGCTTTAAACGCTAATTTAAGGTTGTGTTGGTAGAATTACCCGATCTTTGGAGGGTCGGGGATGTTACAAAATGGTATTAGAGATTTAGAGGCTAAGTTAAGGTTGCGTTGGTAGCATTACTTGGTCTTTGGAGGATCAGGGATGTTACATCGATGGTCTGGATCCTCTTTGGGACTCTGGGCCTTTGGGAGTCCTCATCTTTAGCCAAACTTACTCTGTTCCTATGGAGTTTGAGATCGCCAAATACGGGGATCGTCTAACACATGTCCCCTAGATCTAAATGCTAAGATTAACTTCGGGAAACCAACTCTTCAAAAATTTTGGATCGTCCACACTCCTTAGAACTTCAAAGTGCTCTAGCGTCGAAGTGTGGAATCTCATGACGTGTGTCCCCTCTAGCTCCAACGATCTAGATCATCTTCATGTCTTCGGGACTTCTGGAGTTTTTCTACCCCCACACTTGATTTTTCCCAAAGGGCATTTTCTCCATAGTGTAGTATCAACTGACACACGTCCTGTCTAACAGACGGTTCAGATTGACTCTAGCTCCCTGCTACTTTGACGATTTTGAGACCAACTTGTTTGGAAAATCTCGGAGTGCAACTATTCCCGAGTTCCAGATATTTATCCACCTTTCCCTCCTGACGATGGACAGTCCCAATTTTCTTCAGGACTTCTGTTCTCCTACACACTTGAAATGTTAAGTTTCATGCACCTTACTTTCATTCGATGTCTATCAATTCTCCACGCTTTGATCTAATGGTTGTTGTAGCTTCTCCTTTGTTGTTTCTGCATCTTCCTCCTGAAGAAGGGATTCCACAAATTTTTAAGGGCTTCATCCTTCTCCAACGCTTCTTCCTTACACTTTGTTGTCTCCAAGGATCTTTTGAGCCGACTAATGTCTCCAATGCTCGTTTATCATACTGTAGAATTCTCTCCAGGCTTCTGTGAATAGTCTTACCTCCCGCGCTCTCGTCTGCGAGACAACGTATTCTCTAGGCTCTTCCTCTTCGGATCAGGCTTCTCTCCAGGAACTGTGAAGAGGCTTACATCTAAAGCTCTGATACCATGACAGAATAAGAAGTAAAGAAGATAATACAGAGAAGATGAATTGGGAACAAGAATGTGTAGAGTGCATAGCGCCGAGTGATTTTCATTAAGGGAAAAGAGTTAAGCTAAATAATCTCCAACAAATCAAGACGATCAAGAATGAGGACATAAATCCTAATGGACTCATACAATTGGCAGTGTACATTCACTACTACGTTGAGGCTTACAACTAACAAAATTGGTCAGGAAAGACAAATAATCTAAAGGATTTATTGTATATTTTTTGAGTTCATTATGATAATATTGATTTTTTTTTCTACTTAGACTCCAAAGGCATGCCTGTATAAATCACCCTCATTTAATAATGTTGCTTCCCATCATGTATCTGAGCATCTGTTTGAACTATGTCGGGGTCGTTTCCTATAGGAATTGTGAGGGACTGTCTTCCGAGAAGGTTGAGGATTTGGTTCCACAATATTCATCTCAATTTGAATTTAGGGAATTGGTGAAACATTGAAACACTATTTCCATGTACAATTAAATGGTCTACATAGTAGCACAACCACAAAAGTATGGTTGATGAAGGCTGATAGGCTATATAAGAGTAGAAGGAAGAAGTAATTTAAATCAAATATGTTGTGCATTGGTGTAATTAATATTGTTGCTAGTCTTTTACATTTATAATTAGAAATGTGAAACACCAAAGAAGGACTTTATTCAGTTTTGACTAAATAAAAAGAATTAAATGTCTCACATTTTAATTCTTTTCTTGTTGTCGGGTTTTAAGGTTTGCCTTCCTCTCCAATTATTGAAAAATTGAGGTTGGTTATTATTATTGAAAAATTAGGGTGTGTTGTTGTTAGTGACATCCAACTCCCTTTTCTGGGCCTCTACACTAACCTGAGCACCTGCACAATGACATATAATTCCACTAGTAACCAGCAAGGTTAAAATAAATGCCAATTAACGAAGCACCAAGGTTAAGTGAGCAAAATGATTGAAATAGTGACATCATACCTGGTTAATTGCAATGTTGATGCTTAATGTTTGAAATAAATTTAATGCTTGAAATGATAGCTTTTGATTTGTTGTGACCAATAAAAATATTTAGCATATTAAATCATATCCAATAAAAACTTATCTATGATTAAAAGTCCATTAATTATGACCATTTTCAATAAATGTACAACTATAGACTAACAAAAAAAACAAATTATATTATCCAAGTTTGATAAGTATATCAATGTCTGTACATTATCCAAGTAGATGTCTGACCTACTCGACCAATGGTGTTTATATAATTTACTCGTACACTTTGGAGTAATTCCTTCATGAATCATTTTGTATTTACAACCAATATCAAACAAAATAGAACTTTTGATTTCTATTTTATAAAGGAAGCCACCCGTCACATCGATTCCATTACTGAATTGGCTCAAGTCAATTGGTTTTACTGCATAGGTTCTTTAACTATTGTTTGGCTCTAATACCACCCTGGGCGAGAACTTTGAGACTTTTTCTCTGGTTATAAATTTGTTGGCTCTTGCTAGATATTTTACCATATACATGTGGAGAATGTGAATAATTCTGGAGGAGGACATTTTCTATGGAATACACACATACTTCTAACCTAGAGGGACTTTACATGAAAATGATTTATCAATAAATTAAATATAATATAAAGAAGTAAATAATTATGTTTAGTGGTTTCTTTTATTAACATAATCTTTAATATATATTGCTCCTTAAATGAAATCTAATATAAAGAAGTAATAATACATATGGCTTGTGTGTGTTAATAATAAAAATGTATATCGTTATGTTGTAGTGTTTTGGCATTGTTTCTATGAATACAAAATTTCCTTCCCTCCATCCAAAGTATCAAGTAGTAATAAAATATTCAATCACACTATCAATGTATATGAACTATCTAAGATAAATTTCAAGAATATCATTTGGATAATGGTTTATTTGAAGTGAATAATGGTAAGACAAGTTTGAAGAGAAGCTTCGAATCTAGTGTATGTGGAAATTGTGTTCACATTATTTAAATGGTAAGATCTAAGGGTGCTAGTTGAGTTTGTAGTAGTGATTGGGTACTATGTCTTCTTACTATCATGATAGTAATTCCATTATTTAATAAAAAAATTGCATGAATTTGTATCACTATCATCAATTTAGAGACATCAAAAGTAACGAGTAATCAAAAATCTCTCCATCATCCCTAAAGAGGAAACAATTTCCCTTGAATGTGATATTAGTTGGACACCTAAAATAAAATGATCCTTGGTCTCAATATCCTAAAGTATTCACAATATACAAATAAACTCCTGATAAGAAAGATGATTGTTGGTCTAAATATTTAGATGGTGATATCACACTTGTTGGATTACTGAGAGGGGGGGTGAATCAGTAATAGAGCAATTTAGTCTTTTTTAACCATATAATCCAAGAGTTATATCAATGTAGAATTATCATCCAATAACTGCGGAGTAAATAAGAAATGAACAAATGAACAATCATACACATACATAGTACACCAGTGTTTTACGTAGAAACCCAAAGTGGGAGAAAACCACAAAATTATTTTTCTTATATGTCTTGAAGAATTGCATTCATTGGAAGCACCAACTTCCTTTTTTTTCCAACCACAACTGGAAGGATACTCCAACCCCCTTGTTTCTTAGGCTACAACCTGAGGGAAGCTCAAAATCCCCTATTCTTTGGCTACAACCAGAAGGAGGCTACAACCCCCTATGTTCTCTGGCTACAACCGTAAGGTGGATACAACCACTTGTCCTTGCCCCATCCAACTGCCATGAAGTAGAAGTAGAATGATGGAACCAATGTCACACTATCACTGTGAGATATATTGTTGTAAAATTGTACCAATAAAACTAAACCATGCATCAACCATGCATCAACCTGTACCTCAACCTGTAATCAACCTATACCATAAACAAGTGCATCAACCATGCACCAACCTATACCAAACAACCTGTAATCAATCTGTACCATAAACAAGTGGATCCAACCATGTACCAAGTATGTACCAATAATGTTTCAACTACTCATCAACTATGACTCATCAAAATTTACCAACATCATCAACTATACACCTCATGTATGTGCCAACTCATCAACTACTTGTCTCAACCATGTACCCAACATGTACCTTAACCAAAATCCCTCATCAATTTCATCATCCAAATATGATTTGTAACTCTGTAATAGACCTGGTGTATATGATCACATACCTACAAATCTTCCTTAACTTTCACAATAAGACACTAGCATTTTCATCAACATTTTCTTTAGTCTCACATGACTAGTTTGGGATTAGTCAACAACCCCAACTTGCAATAATCATAACTATGTACCTATAATGAATAAACATATGAAAATATTACACAATATTCTTCAGTTTGTTTTATGCAATTCCTCCAAGTGTCACTACTTGGAACATCTCAGAAAAGGAGTTATAGAAAAAATGGCATACCTTGCTGAATTATGGCTTATTCTACAGAGCAACCTTGTAGAGCGTGCCCCACATGGAATATTTGTTGAATGGATATGAAAATGTTACAAAGAATAATAAAGGTTTTACTATAGCCAACACATTTGGTCTTACTGAATTTGGATCTGTTATGAAAATTTATGACATTTTTACCCGAAACACATGTTTTAGACTAGTTTCAGGACTAGCCGCAAACCCTATTTTCCACGCAGTGTAACTCCAAAAATACAATGACCCAGAAGCTGAAATTTTTACCACAGATAGTTGGATATGTTTACTCAATGGAATATCAATTTCATGGTCTAAATCATTCTAGAAAAAAATGTTATTGTAAAAATGGTGAGATGACCTGTAAATAACATACCTTAGAAAGCATCATCAAACAAATTTATCCTCCCTTGAATTTTTTCCTTCTTTTCTTCACGTTCCCTCTAAAATTTGGGTTAGATATCCTTTGGTTACCTCAATCACCTATATATATTCAATAGTCTCAAGTGTGATATAAAATGAGAGAGCGTTGTCTCTTATTTATACCCTCCAAATATCTTCCTTAGAAGCATCTTCTAGGTCACTTAACCCATTTCTAGGTCACTTAACTTATTTCTAGGTCACTTAACCTATTTCTAGGTCACTTAACTTATTTTACTCATTTTTAGGGTTAGCACTTTCCATAATTAGAAAGTTCTCCATTACTTTATCATTTAAAAATTCCTCCTTGACTTTGTCACCTCACTTTATCATTTAAATAATCTTCTTTGATTTTGTCACTTCACTTTATTATTTAAATAATCCTTATTGAATTTGTCACTTTAATTTATTATTTAAATTCTTCTTTGCAAGCTCTTTGACTTCTTTGACCTTTTGGGGCTTCAAGCCAACATATGAGGGTCCTCCAACTTCGTAAGGCCATAACTCTCAAACCGTGAAAAGTTATGTGATGTTCCACATACCACCAAAAATGGCATGACATGTACTATCAATATAGAATAATATTAGCTTCAAATATATTAAAACTCATACCATTATGCATGAAAAAACATTGGGTTGATTACCCAAACCTTTGTGCTACTGGAATTCGCTACCAGAATTTCCTCAAGGGTTGACATCAATGAAAACCAACCTTAATCAACAATACCCCCCTTTGGAATTGATGGAAACACTATGATGCAATAATGAAATCATTTCATGCAATATTGAATTCATATCAATCATGCTCCCGCTCAAACCATGCCTTTGTCCTCTACATCTCTGTGAGCATCTCTCCCGCTGGAATCATGCCTCTATCCTCTGCATCTTATAAATATCTCCCTCTTTGTCATCAATAGAAAAGGTATCTTTCCATCTAGGGCTGCTCCCCCTAACTGAACTATCCTCTTTATGGTGCTTCCTCATATACATCTAAGACATATAATGTAAGCATTCAAAATAATTCATTTTGGAGTAGAAATAACTTCGAGTCTCTGGCGAAGATACTCAAAGAATTCCCGTGGAAGTGGTTTTATAAAGATGTCTGCCACTTTTTTGTTTGTTCCCACATACTCAACTCTGATGTTCTTTTCTGCAACCTGTTCCCGTAGAAAGTGATACTTGATTGGAATGTGCTTCATCTTGGAGTGCATCACCGGGTTCTTTGAGATATTGATGGAACTTCTATTATCACAATAGATTGGAATGGGCTCATTAACCTATATATCTGTTAGAGTTTGTTCATCCAAATAACCTGTGTACATCATGTTGTTGTTGCAATATACTCTGCCTCAGCTATAGAGAGACATATATTGATGATTGTTTCTTTCTTAGCCATGATACTAAAAACTAACCTAAGTAGAATGCTTCTCCACTAGTTCTTCGTGAGTCATAGATAGATCCTTTCCTTTTGGATACCATAATCCAAACTTTTTTGTTCCTTTGAGATACCTGAAAATCCTCTTCATTGCTAACACATGTGATTCCTTTGGTGCTTCTTGAAATCGTGCCACCTGTCCAACTACCTGCATTACATCTGGTCTGGATGTTGTCCCATATAGTATGATACCAATCATTGACCTGTATTTCCTCTGATCTGTAGACTTTGAATCATCATATTTTCTCAAGTTGCAACTGGTTTTCATGGGAGTAATAATTGGTTTCCAATCTTCCATTCCGAACCTCTTTAGCATCTCTCTGATATACTTAGTTTCAGAAATAAAAATTCCTTGGTTTCTTTGACGTATGTGAAGTCTCAAAAAGAAGGATAGTTCTCCAAGTAATGACATTTCAAATTCATTCTGCATATCCTTTGCAAATTTCTGGCTTAACCTGTCATCATTACTACCAAAAATAATATCATCAACATAAACTTAAATTTATAAAATACTATCTTGACTTAGCTTGATGTAGAGGTTTTTGTCTACACTTCCTTTTCTAAACCCTACCCGTTGTAGATATTTATTTAGTCCAGAGTACCATGCTCTAGGATCTTGTTATAGACCATACAAGGACTTCTTTAATTTACACACATAATGTGTGTTCTCTGACAACTTAAATCCTTCTGGTTGTTCAATGTAGACTTATTATTCAAGTTCCCCATTCAGAAAAGATGATTTTACGTCCATCTGATACACTTTAATATTTTTGGAGCATGCATAAGCTAAAAGAAATCAGATTTCTTCCATTCTGGCAACTGGGGAAAATGTCTCTTCAAAGTCGATTCCTTCAACCTATGCATAGCCTTTACATACCAATCTAGCTTTGTTCCTTGTAACTTGTCCATGTTCATTCAAATTCTTCCTATATACCCACTTTGTGTCGATCACATTCTTATCCTTTGGCCTTGGAACCCATTCCCAAGTGTCAGTTTTCTCTATTTGATATGATTCTTCATCCATGGGGTTGTTCTGAAATTCATCCTTGATGGAATCTTAAAAATAGCTTGGTTCAATAGTATATGTGATTGCTAGGTGTGTTTGTTTTGGTGAACGAATTCTTGTTCTAGTCTCAACTCCTGCATCTTTGTTTCCGATAATCTGATCTGAAGGACAATTCTTCTATACTCATTTTCTAGGTGTTTTTGGACTTACTTGTTGAACTTGCTCTTATGTTTCTATTGGATCCTCTTCGTCTTCCCCTTATTTTTCATCTTTTGTTTCTTGTTCATAAAGTTGTTCCATTTATTCATTTTCTTCTTCCTTTAATTATTGTCTACCTTTTTCATCAATTGCTACATTGATGCTTTCCACCACTTTGTTCAATCTCAGGTTGTAACACTTGTATTATTTTCTTGTAATTGAGTAACCAACAAGTACTCCCTTGTCCACACGAGAGTCAAACTTTCCCATTCTGCCATATTCTCTTTTGATGTAGCATTTTCTTCAAAAAACTCTGAAGTTATTTATATTTGTTGGTCTTCCTTTCCATAGCTCGTAAGGAGTTTTGTCAGTGTTGTTTCTGAGCATTAATATGTTTTGAATGTGAACTGGTGTATGCACTGTCTGTGTCCAAAAAATATATTTCAATTTTGAATCCATTAACATTGTTCGATCCATTTCCTGTACTATCCTGTTCTTTCTTTCAACAACTCCATTTTGTTGATGTGTCCTAGCAACAAAGAATTGCCTTTTTATTCCATGACTATTATAGTATTCCATAAATTCCTTTGAAGTGAACTCTCCTCCATTATCAAATCTTAAGCATTTCATTTTTGAATCCATTTCATTTTCAACCATTTCCCTGTAGATATTGAAGTTTTCAAAAGCTTTTGACTTATTCTTGAGAAAGCAAACTGAGGTCATTCTTGTATAATCATCAACTAATAACACAAAGTATTTCTCACCTTTTAAGCCATTTGTTGTAGTTGGTCCAACTAGATTAGTATGCACAATTTCCAGTGGTCTTGTCATTGAATATTCCTTTGATTTGAACCTGGTCTTTGTTTGCTTTCCTTGTTGACAATGCTTGCATAAAGTGCTGATTGGTTTCGTGATCTGGGGTATTTCTTTGACTACTTCTCTTTTGTTGAATTTGACAAGGTTATCAAAATGTATGTGACCCATATTTTTTTTCCATAGCCAACTTTCATCTTCCTTTCCTAGACAACACTTTTCATTTCCAATTTCACTTAACATATATATGTTTCTTGAATTTCTCGTAGCTGTAGAAATCAAATTTACTGAACCTTATTTTCTTATCTTGTAGTTTTGTGAATAGAAAGTAACTTTATGACCTTGGTCACACATTTGACTCACACTCAGAAGATTATGTTTCATAACTTCTACTAGTAGAACATTTTTTGCCTTTGTATTCTTATTCCCAATTCTCATTGTGCCTTTCCCAATGATTTTGGTTGAATCCTCATTTCCAAAGGAAACTGCTCCATATATTTCCTTTCGTAATGTAAGATGTTGGAAATATTGTCATTGATGGCAAAGGATGAGGCAAAGGAGGAAGACGAGCTTTCATGTTAGAAAATCAATGTATGGTTGAGTTTTGGATGGGCGCGTATGATTTCTACAGAGCGCCGCCGACAACCGTCAGATCTGTAGAAGCTGCGAGCGAGATAAGCCATCGGAGAATCGGGGATCGGGACTTTGAAATGTCCAATTCATTCGACAACGAAAACCCCGAAATCATGATATGCGATTTCACGACTTGATTGTAGCCGTTAAAGAAAGCATGAGATATGGACCGTTGATTTTCTTCATCAGAGAATCGCGGATCGGGACTTTGAAATGTCCAATTCACTCGACAACGAAAAACCCGAAATCGCGATATGCGATTTCCCAATAAAGCAGATAGCGTGTGGGCCACCCTGGAGGACAGGTGGCAGGTCAAAGGCCCGTCGAAGGACCAGCGTATCGGGAATCGGAAAATCGGTATTCCCGTGAATGAAGGATCGGGGAAATCCCTAAAGGAAACCCCGACGCGGAATCTGAGCCGTCCATATGGAAGGACGCGTGGCAAAGGATCGGGCACCATCGGCACTTTGTCCATCGAGAAATCGGAGATCCCGACGACAAGGGATTTGTGCATTGTGAAATCGCGATCAGTGAAACCCCGATCAGTGGGGAACAACTGTCAGCACAGCAGAGAAGGAGGACAACGACATAGTAGAGAACAGTTGTCAACGTAAAGGAGCGTCGGGATTTGGACGATCGGGAATCACGCGGGTGTATGTATTGAGGCATCACAAACCCCGTAGCCCCGACGAGGTAAGTTTGTGGTCGCGGTGTGACGGTCACGTTTACCAGGAGCTAAGCTCAGGAGGGCTAGCG
>ML776762.1:1806956-1844396 GCA_009831015.1 Picea engelmannii | reverse complement strand
CCGATGAGCGTTGAACGGGTCCTGGACCTAGGGGCTTAAGAAGGAGTCGATGCCCTTTCTACAGGTGATTCGAAAAAGGAAAAGTAGGATGGTAAGGATGGTGATAGGTTGCAGGGGTCCTTTTGGAGGACGTGGAGGCCATTTTCTGACAGTAGGCACATCTACAGGTCGCTGAGGTCATTTGTGCAGGCTGCAGAAAATATTTGTGGAGGGAGGAACCTCATTGTGGCAGTGGGTGGCAGATCTACAATGATAGAGAGTACTCGGCTGTGGGTTTGGCAACTACGAGAGCGGAGGCATCATCTCCAGGTTTATTGTCTTGTTTAATGTGTGGTTAGGAGGCTTTTGCAGCTGCCTTTGCAGTCAGTAGATCTTTGTTTCCTTTTGAGATAATTTTAGTTATTGTCATAGCCACTAGAAAATAGTGTCTTAATGTGATTTCGGGATTCAAGTCATAATAAGATGCCTGAACTGTCTCTTCTAAAAGAAGATGATGGCCAGCGCATAGAACACATGTGAATCCGGGGTTGAAACTGCCTGAACCAGTGTGAAAATTGATGAAACGTGGTCAGCAGTGAGTCTGAGGGTTAAACCCTTCAGTAGAAGAATCCTACCAGTAGAAACTGGTGCTATGTTCAGGGGGTTGAAGCTCCCTTCTAGGAAAGGCTGGTAAACAAGAGAAGGTTGTAGCCTTCTGCAGGTAGAAGCCTGCGTACTAGTATGAGTCTGCACTAGTACAATGTTGTAAAACATTTTCTTAATAATAATTATTGAAGACAGAGACAACGACAGCGGTGGTTTTTCTCCCGATTTGGGTTTCCACCTTAAATCCTGGTGTTCATGTGTCTTATTCATGTGTGATGGTTTATTTTGTTATTACTGCTTATTAGACATCTGATGAATGAAGAAATTCATAATAAAATCTATGGATGCACTCTTGTTTCCTTAAGACTATACAATAGCTGGTCTCTACAAAATAGCCTAAGGTTTTCAGAGAAAGAAAAGAGAAAATCAATTGATTGCTCAAACTACTGATTCACCCCCCCTCTCGGTATTTCTCAACATAAGAAACCTATCTCTATCACCTGTCATGTGTTTTGAACACCCACTATCAACATACCAACCACGTTTCTTCTACTTAGCATGTAGAGCGAGTCTGCATTCTTCATTGATATACTGATCATGCTTTCTTATCCATGTCATTTTATGAGGTTCCTCTCTGTGACTGTTGTTATTTTGTTGTGGTTATCTAGGAGGGATTGCCATTCTGCAATCTTTGGCCATCTTTCCAAAATTGTTACATTTGTAACATTCCACTTTAGTGTTCAAAGATTCAAACATGTTGTAACTTCTTCTCTTTGTTTCGCTAGGCATTCTTGGATAAACCCTTTGTGTATGACTTTCAAAGTTGTTTTTGTTCCTGTTGTTAGCTCCCCAATTCAAAGATTTATGTCCAAAATTATTACATGCATAACATAAACCAAAAAAGATAGTTTGATACCTAGGAGTTGAATATCTTCTAAAAGGAGGTACTCTTATGAATTCTTCTTCTTCATGAGGCATATCTGTTAGTTGTTGATTCTGAAATCTGAATCTTCTCGATGGAGGAGTGCCCCTGTAATATTCCTTCTATATCTTCCTATCCCCTTTGATTGTTTCGGAAAATATTTTTGGATATGTTTATTTCTTTAAAATCTATTGATCTACAACTATAAGGTAAAAACTGATATATCAAACGTTGGTAAATTAAGGGTGGTTTCACTAGACTTGCACACATGATTATCCATGTAGAAATGGACAACAAAAAGCTCTTGGATAATTTCCAATGAATAGGTAATGGTCAACACTTTGGAAGGGTCATTGGTCCAGTTTGGGCATTGATGTTCTATTTGGTATGCAATAAGATAAGGATATGTCCAAGAATTATTTAAAGTATGAAACAAATGAGGCATCCTAGTGCCCTATCTACAAATATGTATTCAGTAATTTCAGAGAGGGGGAAACAAACAATGTATATTTTGATAGATGAAGAAAATCATTATAAGAATGTTAGTTATGTAATAAAATAAATATATATCAAGTATGAAAATATACAATGCTTGAGCTCTAGGGTTTGATATTTAGGTAAGATAGACAAGACACAATTAGATCTAAAACCCTTGATTGAAATGATAACAATAGAGATATTCAATGGAGGAATATGCTATTACTAATTTAATGATTGATGTGTAAATGAAACTTACGCAATCTAGATCCAATTATATACGTGAGAAAACCTTATATTACAGAAATAAAAATGAAAAAGGGGAAAAAAGGGGAAATGTTTTATTTTTTAGGGTTTTTTGTGGTTGAAGAAAATGAAAGACGGGTTCCTTTGGAGGGGTACATGGTTATTATTTCAAATCATGGTGAGTTCTATGGTTTAATATAGGGTATTGTTGATGGAACCTATAGGATTTCCCCTCAAGTTACACCTAGGATTATGAGGTTCCCTTCAATGTTGGATGGGAGGAAGAGTCTATGAAGAAGCCTTTCCCGATTCTAGCAAGGTGAAATCAGAGGTTGGACAATAAAAGGGACAGATCCACGAGACATCCTACCTTAATGAATGAAAATAAAATCCAATGATCAAAGGTGGAAGGTTAGAAAAATTACCTTGAGAACCCTTCCAAGTGGATCATTTCACCCTTCTTTGGCCTTGTAGTAGCCTTTTTCTTCCAACAAAACTTAAGAGTTTTTATCTAAATCTTGAACAATGGCTAAGCATTCACCAAAAATTGAAATAGATACTCAAAGAACTCTTAAGAAAAGCTTCTCATTAATATCCAATAATTTGGAATGAAGGAGGATTCTTCCTTTCATAGGTGAACCTCCTCCTCAAATATAATAAAAAATCATGTGCTAGATCAAAACCATGATCTAGAAAACAATTATCACTGTAAAACCATGGGAAAATACAAAAAATAATAATATCATCAAAAGGTGAACCAACCATCTATAAGTGGTAAAAATACAATGTAGAAGCCACCTGTGTGGACAAAAGAGAAGATAAGAGAGGCATTCCCCTAAAATATTGTGCCACAATCCAAGAAAGGTATCCAAAAAAATGTTAATGATGGTATAATAGCTCCAATTTCCTCTAACCAAGCTCCTCGATCCAGGGAATGGTCCAAAGTGGAAAAAAATCCTCAAAAGAGATGATGTCACGTCGACATATGTGATCCATCGAATAATAAAATCCATCTCAAGAGGAATGTGTAGGCTCATTAAGAAAAAAATCAAGTGATGGTTCCAAGTCATCATAAGGTCCAAGTCACCATGTGAATTCACCTTTGTAATGTGTAATCACCCTCTACAATGCATTAAATAGCCCCCATGTATGGTCCAAGGGGAGTAAATAATGCATGAGCATGCATGCAATGTCCAATTGAGAAATGATCATGCATATGAATGATCCATGTGGAATGTGTGATGGCATGACGTTGTTTTCATAACATGTGTTAGAACTAGAAGTGACCCTTATATTCCATAGAAGGTAAGCCCAATACCCATCAGTTTATACAGTAAATGTAAATGAGCTTTAGGTGGTCAAACGAAGAAGACTCAATGATAATAACGTTCTAATTCAAAAATATGGACTAGCATGCACAATCAATTGAGGTCTTGGATTAACTTCGGTCAGTAATTTGGAGTAAAGGTGAGTAGAACGAAGACTTTGGTGAGAAAGGTGTAGAGGTCTGCTATGGACAACAGGTCTTCAAGCAGCCTAAGGAGGAAACACTCAAACATAAGATCCTCTTGGATTCAAATTTCAAGGAAAATGAAAGAAATCATAACAACACTATAATAAAACATTCATAATAATACAGTGACAACAATCCATGTGAATCAGTCATTCTTGAACCCTCTCAGTATCAGAGGAAAATAAGATGGAGTAGGAGAAGATGACTTAGATTAATCAATAATTCTCAAATCAAGTACATAACCAGAGAAACAATGTTCTTCATCAAAATATTACAATAGTAAGGGAGTCTGGCTCAACCATTTGACCTTAACAAAATATCAAAACTTCCTATATATAATAGAATTGTTGCAACCACCAAGAATGTGATCAGACCCCACATTCAAAGTTTCTAGTCGGTACCTACTTTGTCAGCTTGTGCAGGCCTTCTTATGTCAGATGTGAGCCCGACTTAGTTATGTGCTTTGCAGGAAAATATGTCCCTTGGGAAACTTTGGATTGAAAATCTCCCCCCACAGAAACTCTCGATATTCTTTCCATTTATGGGGTGAGACGAGGTCTCAACTGTCACCCCCATTTCCATTAACTACCTTCATTAGGATCGGGATGAGTTCTGATATCCATGAATGTTCCAGCAGCTACCCACAACTTCTTCAAGTCAATCCCGGTGCCTTGAGGCCATGCATATATTCTTTTGTGACCAATACGGGCACTTTTGGCCTCTGGCACAACTCTTCTCCATTGATCCTTCTTCAATGTGACCTAGGGCCATGACCCTACGCAATTGCATGATTGTGGGAACGACCAAGGGGGGTTTGAAAGAAAACCACTTTTGTCCTCGCAATTCACCATGAACCACCACACATCCCTTTCTAAAAACCACGGTTTTGATCATGGCTTACCCTCTAAAATTTAAAAACGTGTGCACCTTCCAACCCCGCAATGGAGCATGACAATTCATATTGTGATCTGAGATGAGGCCTTTGTTAGACAACTGAGAGGGGGGGGTGAATCAGTTGTTACCGTGCTTAAACAATTATGGTTCTTTTAAACTCTTTGTAGAGACACTGAATGATGATCACAATAATGCAGATAAATAAACAATGGCACTTTCAACATCATTCACATATATGAGAAAGACAAAGACAGATATTTCCCGAGGAAACCCATGCAGGGTAAAAACCTCTTTTTCTTTATATGATAAGTAATGGTTACATTCTCTACAGTATCATACATATGAGCACCAACTCATAATGAGGCTACAACCTCAGTTTTGCAAGCTACAACTTGCTGAGAGCACCAACTCTCTATTTTCTCTAGCACCCACTAGAAGGAAGCACCAACTCCCTGGTTTCTCTAGAACCAACTAGAAGGAAGCACCAACTCCCTAGTTTCTCTAGCACCAAGTAGAAGGAAGCACCAACTCCCTGTGTTCAAGCACCCACTTGAACCTTTGAGGACACCAGTCCTCCCTAGATCCTCCCAACCACCCTGAAATATAAATCTTTGCTACTGAAACTTATTACAGTGATATGATGTTCAACAATGGCTTACCAGACTCATCACTATTATGCTGCATTTCGTTGCTCTGTCTGTCTCATTGCCTTTATGCACACATCACTTGCGTTGTCTGTTCTTCTGCTTTTTATGCTCTGTGCGCCATGTCCATTCACTGCACAATTCCTCTTCTGTGCTATTCAGTTGCTGCACTCTCCTCCTTCTTCACACATGAATCACCTTCACCAACAACAACCACAACAAACTCCAATAGAAACAACAACCCCATCTCTTCTCTGTACCGTGTATTTATAGATTCTGTGCACCTTGTGCATGCAATGTTTGCAATGCCTCTGCATGCTGACTCCGCGCGGTTATCCTCCACCTCTCGAGTGCTCTGTCTAATCATCATCATGACTCTTAAGCTTCTCTAGTGGTTCGCCCCGCATGTCCAACATCACTGTATGTTATACTGATATTCCTCAGCCTCTCTGGCAGTTTGAGACTCTTCGTCTTTTCTGTGATAGTCGAACTCACCTTCTCTATTTCAGTTATAGGCCTCAATGCTCATCAGCTGTCAATCGCCTCCATGAACATCTTCATTCCTCTTAGAGACTCTTCACCTCCTCTGTCAGTCATCCCGAAGTGTCTTCGCATCCTCTGGTAGAAACCATCAATGGTTTCTAGCAGTTTCACTGTGTTGTGCAACAGTAGCCCTTAGATCTCCTTCGGGTTAATCTATGCCATTAGATGAGCTTTATTAATCTTTCCTTTAAATTGGGTTTCGGCATTTTGGCATTCCTGTTGCATTGTGTTCTTGCCTCTCCAAGTCGCGATCCCCGAAAATGAGCTTGGTTGCTCTATCTCTTTCCTCCATCTCTCGCTGATGTGTCCAAGGGCTGTGACCACATCCTTATGCATAAGGCGCTTTCACGATTTCGCATTTTGCGATTTCCAACACTATGCTCCGTTGACCCCAAGTCAGCGAAATTTTGATCACTTGCAACATGTCCTATGATTCCATGGTCCGGATCTAATCTTGATTCAACAACTACGATTGAATCGTGATTTTTCGATTTCGGCATTCTTGATGCCTTAAGTTCTTTGCCTTTCTATGTCGCGATTCGAGAAACTCCGATATGGAGTTTGATCAACGATCTAGATCTGATCTCTATTCAATGGCTACGATTAAGTCGCGATTTCGCATATCGCGATATCGGGATTCCTGATTTCAAGAATCTT
Source organism: Picea engelmannii (assembly GCA_009831015.1). Taxonomy (NCBI): domain Eukaryota; kingdom Viridiplantae; phylum Streptophyta; class Pinopsida; order Pinales; family Pinaceae; genus Picea; species Picea engelmannii. The sequence continues at coordinate 1,837,915 of ML776762.1, read as the reverse complement.
TGACATGTCCAACTCTCGATCCCCGATGCCTCTCCATTGACTGGAATCAACGGTCCAGATCAAATCTTGATCTGATGGCTCAGATTACGTCATGATTTCACATATTGCGATATCGGGATTCCTGATTTCAATAATCTTTGACATGTCCAACTCTCGATCCCCGAAATTTCGACAAGGACTGGAATCAACGGTCTAGATTTGATCTTGATTCGACGACTGTGATTTAAGTCACGATTTTTCATATTGCGAAATCGGGATTCCTGTAGCATTGTTTCTTTGACATTTCCAACACGCGATCCTCGAAAATCCGAAGTGGTTTCCATCTGCTGACATCACACATGGATTGACACGTGTTGAATACTTCCACACGTCACTCTGATTTGTGACTTACATGTGCCTAAAATGTTGAATCATTCTGACACTTGTCATTACCTGGTTGTGCCACTTGTTCCTAGATGACGTGGTCTGCGGATGTGAGTCAGGTCGACGGTCTAGATCACATCTTGATCTGACGGTTCAGATTCAGTCGGGATTTCACACATCGCGATTTCGGGATTCTTGATGTCAATATTCTTTTACATCTCCAACACTTGATCCTCGAAACCCCGACAGGTAGTCGGATCAATGGTCCACATAACCCCCTGAAATGGATGGTCCTCCTTCTTTCGGGATTTGTGAGCCCTCTACTCCTTGGACTTTTAAAGATCATGCAGGTTTTCCTCGATCCAACGGTGGTTGGACCCTGTGCTCAGATCTAACGCCTGAGATCTATCCTCCAGATTTGCGTGCTCCTTTTGTCTTCATTCATATCTGATGGCCATCAGGAATTCAGGATGAGATCCAGCGATCACTGGCGCTTCTCCTATGGAGCGTACTTTTTCCTTGTTTTGCCTTCGCTGCATACTCGGATCTTGACATCAATGACAAGCTTACTTTTCCTGATAATAACCTGCCAACAATCCTCTGCACTATCTCTTCTAAACTTATCAGGCTTGCTCTGCAGCGTCTTCCTAAAATACTTCTGGTGCCCGTCTGTTACATTCTTCCTATACTCATGCCATCTTCATTGCTGTACTTGCCATCAATGACAAGCATGCGCTACCTGTTAAACATTTGAAAACAACCTTTTGATCAATGGCCCAGCTATGGTGCCTTTTAGATTGATGGATCAAATTTTCTCTTTTTAAATCGATGACTGAGATCTTCTCCACGATTCGGGCTTCGGACCTTTCAAGCTTCAAACTATATTTTCCCCAAGAAAAACCTCTAGAGCTCTAGATCTGGCACAACATGGCCTCCACAAATTGACGGATGAGATCCCTTTCGAGACTTTGACACTTCGACACTTCGGGACTTCGACGCTTCAACACTTCGAGACTTTGACACTTCGGCGCTCTGGAAATTCCACACACTTCTCACTTTGAAACTCCCGAATATTATTTCCCCAAACACTTGGATTAACTACTACCTGTCCCTTTAAAGATAAATGACTCATGTTCTCTTTGGGCCTTTTGTTTTGGCACTATACTTCGCGCAAATTTTAATATACTGAACACCTGCAAGATGCTAATCTAAACTCCACATGGAATTCCCATCGTTGAAAGCTGAACCTTCCCTTTTTCTTGATTTGAGTCTAGAATAGACCGCTCTAAGTATTTCACTTTGAGCCCATGGATTCATCCTATGTAAACAAAGACTTGGATGACTGGATAGGGGCTGGGAAAATAGGGAGACTGGGGCACTTTAAACACAGAGGGGGGAAAATGAAAATGATTTTACAAGAAGAAGGGGAGAGAACTTAAGAATTGGTCTATGAAAGGAAAGAGACAGGGAAAAACATAGACTTAGGTAGAAACTACAAACCCACAGGAATCTGACAAGTTTGTGTGATAACATTTGGCTCCACAGGGGATGACATGCTCCTTGTGAGCTGCCAACAACAAGTATTTCCAGTTCCTTAGTTGTTGGGTTATGGAGTCACTTATAAATATAGAAAAAAAAAGAAAAATGATATTTATAATGACATCGGAAGCCACTCATGGCCTAAGTAAAAACCTTCTTCAGAAAATTCCCATTTATAGGGCTACCAAAAACTTCAACATCCTCCAAATCCTGCAACTTGTAAGTGTTATTTGAAAAAACCTCAGAAACTTTGAAGGGTCCAATCCATAAGTCCTCAAATTTACCATTATTTCTTTTATCTTGTTTAGGTGCATCCCACTTGAGTACTATATCTCCCAACTGGAAATCCTCTTTCCTTACTCTTTTGTCGAAAGCCTGCTTGATATTCTGTTGATGGTCATGGGTTTTGTCCAATAGTTTCTTCGTCGTCTGTTGCGCTTCTACCAACTAGTGTATTCTTCTGATCATATTATCTGGTTCTCCTTGATAGTCTTGGAAGAATTTTTCCATAGGTAAGGCGAGTTGAGAGGGAAAGATGGCCTCAACTCCATACACCAGCTCGAAAGGAGAGACACCAAGAGATATTTTTGTTGTCACTCTGTCAGCCCATAAAGAAAATTTAAGCTTTGTATCCCATGCCTTCTTTTTGTCTTCTAACAGTCTTTTTATGATCTTAATAAGGCTCTTGTTAAAGGATTCTTCCAGTTCATTCCCTTCGGGGTAGTAAGGAGTAGAGTGAATCAATGTGATCCCAAACTGTTCACAAAACTTAATCAATGTTTTAGACTTGAAATATGCATCATTATCAGTGACAATTCTATTTGAACAACAAAATATTGCTATAATATCCTCAAGAAAACAAATTATTACCCCGTGGGAATCATTTCTTGTGGGGATGGATTCTATCCATTTAGTAAAGTAGTCTGTGGCAGTCAAGATCCATTTATGCTGACCACTTGAAGAAGCATGAATTTCTGCAACAAAATCTAGGCCCCACTACTGAAAGGGACCTGAAACTACCGTAGGTTTCAATGGAAAATACTTGATTTGTTTCTTTCCAGAGAATTTATGACACTTGACACATTTTCACAGACATTAGTGAAGAGACTAGGCCAAAAATACTCAGCCCTGAGAATGTTGTAGGCTGTGGTTCTCCAGAAGTGATGCCCCCCAAATAAATTGTCATGAAAATCATACATAATCCTTTGGGCTTCCTATGGGTCTAGACATCTCAAAAGAACACCTAAAGGGTCTTTCCAATATAAAACTTGATCAGTAAGACAATATTTAATTGATTTGAGCTGCAAATCTCTCACCTTGTTCTTTTCCATACCATTCGGAGGTTGCAACTTTTGCAGGAATAATATAATTTCCTTGTACCAAGTGCATCCTGCCAATGGAGGGATGACTTGAGAACCTTCATCAGACAACTCAACATGTTGAGTTTCTGAGCAACTGTTGATGAAAAGGACCCCCAAATATTTGCAAGTAGATTCAACCAACAACCTAGCTAAACCTTGACTTTAACCAATTTGGTGGGCTTTATCTCAAGATCAAATTCAAAGATCTTGGCAATCCACTTGTTCCTTCTTCCATCTATGTTAGGCTGAATGAGGATCTCCTTAACAAAAGATGAAGGGACATATGCAATGAATTTTGAATGCAACACATAAAATCTGAAAGCGTTCAGAGATTTGACCAAAGCATGGGCCTTATTTTCCATAATGTCATACTTTATTTCAGTGTCCCTCAGTACCCTACTGAAAAAGGAAATGGGTTTCTCTAACCCTTCAACAATCTTCTGCAATAAAACAATTGCTACTGTGTCAAATGAAGCAAAAGAAAAAATAAAAAAATCTTTGGAGTAATCAGGACTGATGAGCACAGGTGCTTCAGTCAATGACTTATTTATTTGATCAAAAGTGGTGCGAGATTCAAAACTCCATTTGATCTCATTCCCTTTCCTCAACATGGTTGTGATAAACTTTACCAACTCAGAAAAATTTGAAACAAGCCTTCTCAAAAAATTAATTTTCCCCAAGAAAGACTGGACTTCTTTCTTGGATCTAGGGAATGACAAAGTTTGGATAGCTTCTACCCTCCTTGGATCAATCTTTACTCCCTCAGGTAACACAATGTGTCCTAACAATTTCCCCTCTTTCATGGCAAATAATGACTTTTTGGGATTTAAAGAGAGACCAAATTTTCTGCATTTCAAGAAGATCCTTTTTAAATGAGCATAATGTTCTGTATCAGATTGTGAGAAAATTGTTATGTCATCCAAATAAATTACCACAAACTTGTCCTTCTCTCCAATAAAGGCTATGTCTATGGCTCGCTAAAAGGTCGCTCCTGCATTCCTCAATCCAAAGGTCATATTAGCATACATGAATGTACCCCAAGGAGTGGTGAAGGTTGTCTTCTCTCTATCTTCAGGCAAGAAAAAGACCTAATTGTAGCCAGAAAATCCATCAATCATGGAAATCCTAGATGCACCTGTCACCCTTTGTAATATGTGTTCCATCTTTGGTAAGGGGTAGTTGTCCTTTTTATAACTTCTATTCAAATTTCAGAAATCGACACATAGTCTGATTTCTCCATTCTTCTTTCTCACTGGGACCAAGTTGGCCACCCATTCAGAATACCTCAAAGGAATGATAATCTGGCCTCCAAAAGCTTGTTTACCTCTTTCTCCATAATGGGCAGCAGCATAGGATTTATTTGTCTCAACTTCTGCCTAAATGGCTTCGAGTCTTTTCCTTCAATGGGATATTTTGCTCAATGATACTTGTGTCATATGTTCTGAGATATTCATATGTCTAGGAAAACACATCAACAACCTCTTTTAACAGTTCATTATATTCATCCCTTTTCTCTCTTGACAAGCGGCTTGACAACTTGAAAAATTTGGGATCCTCTACTGTACCAATATTGTACTCAGTTACATCATCATCATTAGTTGAACCTTTAAACTTTACTTCCACATCATTCCCATCAAACAACCTTTCTAAATAAACTAGTCCCTTTGGAATATGGTTTCTAGGCAGCTGAACAATATGGTGATTGGGAATTTTATTTAAAAATACATCTACATGAGGGTTCATTTGATAATCATGATCCTGATCAATATGTAAAGCAGAGAACTCATCAACAGACTCAAGAAACTTTTTGATCTCATTATCATCCTCAAACACCTTCCAATGCTGGACATTGACAGGTATAGAGAGTCTATATTTCACCTCTACATCATATTTGAGTTTGGGTGGCAATGGGACTCTTAAATGGCTTGCTCAGACAGACAAAGAATCATCCATGGTATTGTCCTCTCTTGGAATAAATGAAATGTTGAAAGATAGGAAGAAACTGTCAACTAGGCCCCATACTTCATTTATGTAAGTATTAAGCCTAGGGTTATTGGCTTGATAAATATTTTTGATCTGATGAAAAATTAGTTATGCATCCCCAAATATGAATAGCTATTTAATCCCCATGTCTTTTGCAGCCCTTAAACCCAAAAAAAAAGCTTCATACTCTGCTACATTGTCGGTAGTTTCAAATTCTAGTTTGTAGGACAAAGGTATAGTTTTTTGACAAGGTGAAACAAAGACCACTCCAACACAAACATCTTCTTTAGAGGAGGCTCCATCAAAGAACATATTCCAAACAAAGGTATTTGGACAAGGGATTTCACAAAAATTAATGGGTTTCTTTCTGATTTCAAGAGGAGTTTCAAAACCATCAATGAGTTGCAATATGCTAGATCCCAAATCAGTGTCAAAAGAAAAAATAGGATGGTTGGTGGGGTTTGCTTCATTACTGATGATGTACAAAATCTTTGCTTCCCTCTAAAGTCTCCTTTGTTCACCCCCAAACACATGAATGGTGGCATATGAAAGGTCCATTTCCAAGGTTCCCCCCAGTCTCTTTATCCAATATCTAGACAGGAGCATCCCGAAATTAGGGGGAACATCAACCACTACGATATCCATGACCACGATCTTCATTGGAAGATGGAACAGAGAAACGACCAGGTCTTTGATAACCCTAAGGCACTTCACCTTCCTAGAGTTGAACGAATATAGGTCATGGTAGGATTTTGTAACCTCCAACCCAAGCTCTTCCATGACAATATTAGGCATGAGATTGTGAGATGCCCCTGAATCCATCAAGAAGTTATGAATCACCTTATCATGGATGTTCAATGAAGTGTAGAAGGGATGGGAGGAGTCATCTCTATCCCTACCAAAGGCCCTAATATCACAGCTGGCCTTTCATTTTGGAGGTTAACTAAGTCTGTTGATTGAGATGCAAGTTCGGGTTGAAAATCTTTCGATAGGCACCTTTTGAAATCCTCATGCTTGACTAACTCTGAGAGAGGTACAGGGATTCTAATATTTTGAATTTCATGCGAAAATTTATAAGGGGAGGGAGGCTTTAGAATCTCCTTCACCTCTAGGATAGGAATTTTGACCATTGGTGTGGGGCTTTGTGCCTTTTTTTCTTTGTTTTTGTCTACTTTATCTTTAGCAGGTTTCTTATCTCTTGCAGGCCGCTTGGGAATGTTAGGATTTCCTTCTTTCTTCTTGGATCCAAGGCCATATCTATTCGGTTCGTTGCTGCTCTTTTATCCTTTACTCAGCTCATTCAATTGATTACTCATGAGGGTCTCTTCATATGTAGAGTGAGTTAAATGAGGGGACGAAGAGGTATGTCCAAGGGAATGGATCTCAAGATGAATATCTTCTTCCTATTCATCTTCATCATTAACCAGGTTATTTTGGAGAGGAGTTTGGATTTTCTGATCATCTATGTCCCTATTTCTTTGATCTCTTTCGATGGTCTGAAGGGCATTAGTTGGTTTTTTGAAGCTACCCCTATTATCGACATTTGGGGGATCTCTATATCTCTTCTTTCCTTCCAATTCCAACCTTTCTACTTTAGCATAAAGCGATTTTAGTAGCTTGGTTACTTCATCCATTTGAGGGGGCGCAATAGAGAAACTAGAAGTCGGAGTTTTAGACCTACCTTTTCTTCTGTCTCTATCAGCCTTACTCCTAAGCTTGTGTGTTACCAATATATTGGATTCTACTTCAAGGGTTGCATCTTGCATATGAGACAAGGGTTAATTTGATAATCATGATCCTAATCAATATATAAAGAAGAGAAATCATCAACAGACTCAAGAAACTTTTTGATCTCATTATCATCCTCAAACACCTTCCAATGCTGGACATTGACAGGTATAGAGAGTCTATATTTCACCTCTACATAATATTTGAGTTTAGGTGGAAATGGGACTCTTAAATGGCTTGCTCAGACAGACAAAGAATCATCCATGGTATTCTCCTCTATTGGAATAAATGAAATGTTGAAAGCTAGGAAGAAATTGTCAACTAGGTCCCATACTTCATTTATGTAAGTCTTAAGCCTAGGGTGATTGGCTTGATAAATATTTTTGATCTGACGAAAAATTAGTTATGCATCCCCAAATACGGATAGCTCTTTAATCCCCATGTCTTTTGCAGCCCTTAAACCCAAAAAAAGAGCTTCATACTCTGCCACATTGTTGGTAGTTTCAAATTCTAGTTTGTAGGAAAAAGGTATAGTTTCTTGACAAGGTGAAACAAAGACCACTCCAACACAAACACCTTCTTTAGAGGAGGCTCTATCAAAGAATATCTTCCAAACAAAGGTAGTTGGAAGAGGTATTTCACAAAAAGTAATGGGTTTCTTTCTGATTTCAAGAGGAGTTTCAGGAGCATCCATGAGCTACAATATGTTGGATCCCAAATCAGTGTCAAAAGAAAAAGTAGGATGGTTGGTGGGGTTTGCTTCATCACTGATCATGCATGTAAGCTGCGCTTCCCTGTAAAGTCTCCTTTGTTCACCCCCGAACACATGAATGGTGGCATATGAAAGGTCCATTTCCAAGGTTCCCCCCAGTCTCTTTATCCAATATCTAGATAGGAGCATCCCGAAATTAGGGGGAACATTAGCCACTACGATATCCATGAGCACGATCTTCATTGGAAGATGGAATAGAGAAACGACCAGGTCTTTGATAACCCCAAGGAACTTCACCTTCCTAGAGTCGAACGAATACAGGTTGTGGTAGGATTTTGTAACCTCCAACCCAAGCTCTTCCATGACAATCTTAGGCATAAGATTGTGAGATGCCCCTGAATCCATCAAGAAGTTATGAAGCACCTTATCATGGATGTTCAATGAAGTGTAGAAGGGAGGGGAGGAGTCATCTCTATCCTCTACCAAAGGCCCTAATATCACAGCTGGCCTTTCATCCTGGAGGTTAACTAAGTTTGTGGATTGAGACGCAAGTTCGGGTTGAAAAAATTTGGATAGGTACCTTTTGAAATCCTCATGCTTGACTAACTCTGAGAGAGGTACATGGATTCTAATATTTTGAATCTCATGCTAAAATTTATAAGGGGAGGGAGGCTTTAGAATCTCCTTCACCTCTAGGATAGGAATTTTGACCATTGGTGGGGGGCTTTATGCCTTTGTTTCTTTTCTATTGTCTGCTATATCTTTAGTAGGTTTCTTATCTCTTGTAGGCCACTTGGGAATGTCAGGATTTCCTTCTTTCTTCTTGGATCTGAGGCCGTATATATTCGGTTCGTTGCTGCTCTTTTATCCTTTACTCAACTCATTCAATTGATTACCCATGAGGGTCTCTTCATATTCAGACGGAGTCAAATGAGGGGATGAAGAGGTATGTCCAAGGGAATGGATCTCAAGATGAATATCTTCTTCCTCTTCATCTTCATTAGTAACCAGGTTATTTTGGAGAGGAGTTTGGATTTTTTGATCATCTCTGTCCCTATTTCTTTGATATCTTTGTATGGTCTGAAGGGCATTAGTTGGTCTTTTGAAAGTACCCCTATTATCAACATTTGGGGGATCTCTATAGCTCTTCTTTCCTTCCAATTCCAACCTTTCTACTTTAGCAGAAAGTGATTTTAGTAGCTTGGTTACTTCATCCACTTGAGGGGGGATAGTAGAGAAACTAGAAGTCAGAGTTTCATACCTACCTTTTCTTCTGTCTCTATCAACCTTACTCCTAAGCTTGTGTTGCCAATATATTGGATTCTACTTCAGGGGCTACATCTTGCATATGAGCCAAGGAGGTAGATCTTCTTTCTCTCATTAGGAGGAAAAAATCAAAGTCAAAAGAACTAGCATAAGTCATCTTGGCGGAGGTTTCTGTAGGTTTAATTTCAGCGAGAATCATTTTAGACATCTTATTAAATATTTTCGAGAAGTCTGAAATAGATTCCCCTTCTTCTCTCTTAACTTCCTGGAATGATGTAATATAATAAAGGATAATTTTTTTATTCCCCCAATGTCTTAAGAATGAATCATCAGAGTAGCAATCACGTCAATATATCTAGGAGGAAAGTCCTTAAACCAATCCCTGCCTCACCATCAAGGCTCTATACAAAAACTCTCATCCACACATCTTCATTTTCGATGACTTGAATCTCTACAAATCTATAAAAGGATGCAAGGTTTTCTTTTGCAGTCACGTCTCCCTCCCATGTGAATTGGGGCATGTACTTAAGGTATTCCATGTCTGGGAGAGCATTCATAGGCTGAGGTAGAACCAAAGGGGCGTATCTAGTAGCCAATATCTCAATGATCCTATTCCTAGGAGGATTAACACCTTCCATTTGGACATGAATTGGAGGAGAACCAAGAGGAGATGGAGTTTGGACAGGTGAGACTGGGGATCTATTTCTTCAATAAAAAGTAAAAGGATGAGCATTAGGAGATAAAGATGAGGGGCTAGAGGGAACAAAGGTTTCCCCTTTTGTAACTGCAACAACTCTAATAGGGGGAGGAGTGGTAAATCCTGGAGTGGGAAATCCTTCTAAGGTTCTAGGTTTGAACCACTTCACAACTTTAGGGGAGATAGGGGTGTCAAAACTCTGTCCTTCCAAACCAAGAATAGGAGGGGATAAATCATTAGGAAAACTCCCAAAATTCAAATTTCTTGAAACTCCAGCAAATAGTATAACATGAGAATAAGAAGCAACTACTGGAGCTTGTAAAGAGGGATTAAGAAGATTACCAAGATCACCTGGTATGACAATTGAAGTACCTTCATGAATGGTTTTTCCTTTTCTGATAATTTTTTCTAGGTCAGCCTCAAGTGTGTCTAGATTCAGCTGTGGAGTAGACCTTGTTTGTTTGCCTTTCAGAGCCACAACTAAAAAAGTGGAGTTTCTAGGTGCAAGCTATAATATTCAATGGTACTGATATCTCATGCACCTTCAGAATCATAGCTTCTTTTTCGTTCTATCCTAGGAAAATGTCTTCAATTTGTTCCCCGACAATGGCGCTAGAAATGTTAGCACTAGAAGTCACCCTCATATTGCATAGAAGGTAAGCCCAGTACCCATCAGTTTATACAGAAAATGTAAATGATATTTAGGTGGTGAAATGGAGAATGGTCAATGATAATAACATTCTAACTCAGAAATCTGGACTAGCATGCACAAGAAATTGAGGTCTTGGATTGACTTCAGTCAATAAGTTGGAGCAAAGGTGAGTAGAAGGAAGACCTTGGTGAGAAAGGTGTAGAGGTATGCTATGGACATCAGGCCTTCAAGCATCCTGAGGAGGAAAAAATCAAACACAAGATCCTCTTGGATTCAAATTTCAAGGAAAATGAAAGAAATCATAACAACACTATAATCAAACATTCATCATAATACAGTCACAACAATCCATGAGAATCAATCATTCATGAACTCTATTACTATCGGAGAAAAATAAGATGGAGTACGAGAAGCTGACTTAGATTAATCAAGAAGTCTCAAATCAAGTACATAACCAGAGAACTATGTTCTTCATCAAAATATTACAATAGTAAGGGAGCCTAGTTCAACCATTCGACCTTAAGAAAAAATCAAAATTGCCTATATATACTAAAAATTTTGCAACCATCAGGAATGCAATCAAACCCCCGCATTCAAAGTTTCCAGTCGACACCTACTCTGTCAGCCTTTGCAGGCCTTCCTATGTCAGACGCGAGCCTAACTTAGTTATGTTCTTTGCAGGAAAATCCTTCCGTCAGGAAACTTTGGATTGGCAATCTCCCCCCACGGAAAATCTTAGTATGCTTTCCATTTATGGGGTGAAACGAGGTCTCAATTGTCGCCCTCATTTCCATTAACTACCTTCATAGGGATCGGGATGGGGCCTGACATCCATGAATGTTCCAGGTGGTGCCCACGACTTCTTCGAGTCAATCCCGATGCCTCGAGGACATGCATATATTCTTTTGTGACCAATACAGGCGCTTTTGGCCTTTGGCACAACTCTTCTCCATCGCTCCTTCTTCAATGTGACCTAGGTCCATGACCCTACGTAATTGCACGATTGTAGGCATGTACAAGGGTGGTTTGAAAGCAAACCTCTTTTGTCCCCATAATTCACCATGAACTGCCACACGTCCCTTTCTCAAAACCACGGTTCTGATTGCGGCCCACCCTTGAAAATTTAGAAACATGCGCACCTTCTGAGCCCGCAATGGAGCATGACCATTGATCTTCTGATCTTAGATGAGACTTCCTGATCAATGGCCCAGCTCTAGCGCCTTTTAGATTGATGGATTGGATTTTCTATTTTCAAATCGACGACCGAGATCTACTACGCGATTCGAGCTTCAGACGTTTCAAACTTCAAACTATATTTACCCCAAGCAAAACCTTAAGAGCTCTAGATCTGGCACCGCGTGGCCTCCAAAGATTGGTGGCTGATATCTCTTTCGAGACTTCGACACTTCGACACTTGGGCGCTTCGGCACTTCAGGACTTTAGCGCTTCGACGACTTCGACACTTCGACAATTCCACACACTTCTCACTTTGAAACTCCCGAAGCTTATTTCCTTGAACACTTGGATCAACTTCCACCTATCCCTTTAAAGATCAATGACTCATGCTCTCTTTGGGCCTTTTTCTCTGGCACTATATTTCGCACAACGTTTAAGATTTCGAACACCCACGAGCCGCTAATCTAAACTCCACATGGAATTCCCACCATTGAAAGATGAACCTACTTTTTTTCTTGTTTGAGTCCATAACGAAACGCTCTGAGTGTCGCGCTTTGAGCCTGTGGCTGCAGCCTGTGTAAACAATGACTTGGACGATTGGACGACTGGATATGGGCTGGAAAAACAGGGAGACCGGGGTACTTTAAACACAAAGGGGGGAAACGAAAATGATTTTACAAGTTGAAGGGGAAAAAACTTAAGAATAGGTCTCCGAAAGGATAGAGACAGGGCAAGACACAAACTTAGGTAAAAACCACAAACCCACAGGACTCTAACAAGTTTGTGTGATAACAGTATGCACTGCCATGAATCACATTGAAGTGACACATGTCTCGATGCAATACATGGATCCCAAGGAAAATGCCATTAATATAAATGTCTATATATATGGAAATATATGAGTGCATATATCCCAATTCATCATCAAAAATCTCAAGGAATGGTACACATGTTCTAATGTGCAATACCCACTTGAAGTGATGGGTATATCCTCTTAACATGCTATTAATTAATAACACATGGTGAGATCTCTTAGCACAACATAAAAAAGGGGGTTAGTTTTAATATATTCCTCATTCTTACCAAGGGAACACTATTAACCCTTATACATGCATCAAGTCCCATGACAACCCATATTTCCTAAGTACTTAGGTGAAAGATAGGAAATAATGGGAAATGATAACAAAAGGAAAGGGGGAATGAGTTCATGTGATGACCCTCAAAGTATTAGATATGTACATGAATTATTATTCATTTATTCATTCATATATATTTATTTAGCTAGGATTTTTACACATAATAAGCTTCTAGAGGGAGCTTAGCATTGAGTTACCATCCTTGGCATTGTTTCTTACCACCCATGTAATCATTTTTCTTTAAATGTTTAGTTGATCAAACAAGTCCTTTTTATTTAGATATTCATAGACAAACCAAGGACTAGGGGCATTGGCCTCATAGTGAGGGGGCACTACTCAAGATTTATATTTGAATTTTGAATTTATCTCTTCACCTCTTTTCTTTATTGGATTTTTCAATTCATGCTTCATCAATTTGACCTTTCCTTTTGACCTTTGAGAAATCAGACATGATCAAAATTCAATTTTTATATGGATGTAATGAAAACACTAGGGGAGGTGGAAAATTGTTTGCAGGATTGAAAATTGGACAACATTATCTTGCCTAAGCACCCCATGTTATAGCTTAACCTGAGAAATGACACACCTCTAATGGAAAACATGTTCCCCAAGGTATTGTGAGGCAAGTAATAAAACCATGTAATGTTATGAAGTGTCAACAGACATCATTAAGTGTTTACCACTTTATGATGAGATAAGAAGTTATATCATCACATACAAATGAATATTGATACATGGAATGTCAAATGAAGCATACAAGAATCATACCATACCATAGTGCATCTATCATTTGATGAGTGGGGATGAAGATGAGTTGTACCAATTGAGCTAGCATGATCATATATCTCATAGAGATAAAGAGAAACTAAGTTTATATCTAAAAAATATGAGCATGTCACCTCATGCATGTAACAACACGACACCCATTTCAAAGGTATCCTAAAGTTGTCACCCTTAAGGGGATAACAAAGTTGAAAAACCCTAAACAAAAAAACACATATATAGGATCTAAAGTGGATTAAGTTTGAACATTTCCTTCTCAAGACCATAGATTTTGTACACAAACTATTATTCCTTAATAATATATCTCCTTATAAAAATCTCGAGAGTATGTATTATTGGAAATTCATTTGACGAACCATAAAAAACAGTAGTTAAATATTAAAAAAATTTCAAAAATCAACAATTGGATTCCATTTTATGAGCATATATGGTAAATAAGATTACTATAAACCTCTTTTGAAACCAAATTAAATAATAAATGATTCCATCAAAGAGACTAATGGAGATGCCACTTGGAGAGTGTTGAAAGAGACAAATGTATATCATTAAAATTGGGGTGTTTACCCAAAACTAAAGCCCAATTAGCCTTCCCCCTACACGATTGATAGCCATTTGGTAACTGGGATCAGGGTCGTTGGCTCCATTCCATCTGATTTTGAGGTGTGAACAGAAAGTCAGAAGAATATAATAAATTTAGAATACTTTATCTTATGTACAGAGAAGAATATTATTCCGTAGACACGTTTCTCTCTTACACCAGAGTATATTCATGGTGCCGCTATTATTTATGTTGCACAGTCCCAGCATTTTGATGTAACTGTAGCCCTCGGAAATTCATTACTATGAGGATGAAATGAGAAGAGCGAGCAGAGTGGATATTATGGAGGAACAATGTCTCAAACAAATATTGATGCGAGCATTCTCTTCTGCTGGTCTAATTAAAGTCACGGCGAGAGGTCTTCTTGTCTAGTTAAAACTACTCTGATCTTGTTGTAGACGCTTATTTCTATGCTTGTGCAGTTGCTGATAATTCAGATGAAGAGGCTGAGGCTGGGGCAGATCTAAAACTTATAAGAGCTGCACGCTCTGCAAGAGAATATGCTGCAGTAGATCTGAAATCCACAAGAACTGCACGCAGGGAAGCTACACGCTCTGCAAGGGAATATGCTGCACTAGATCTGGAAGCTACAAGAGCTGCACGCTCTGTAAAGGACGTTATAAGAGCTGAACGCTCTGCAAGGGAATATGCTGCAGAGAAACGTGCCGAAGCTGAGAGGCTAATGCGGGTTGCAGATTTGGCAACATACAAAGCTGTGAAATTTACAAAGGAGGCGGAGTTAATCAGCGCAATTGAAAAAGCAAGATCGCTTGGTTCTGATAATGCTGAGAACTTTTCTAGTGATATTACTGAAAAACTTCCTACGGATGAAACATCTACGAGAAGCCCTTCCTCTCAAATGAGAACCAGTCCTTCCTCTCCATGAGGACCAGTCCTTCCTCTCCAATGAGAACCAGCCCTTCCTCTCCAATGAGGACCAGATTTTCAAAGTGATACTCGATTCGAGTTGCGAAATTGGCACTTCATTTTTAAGTGAGACTGCCCAGTGCGAATGGTCTAATACGAATTTGGGATATGCAAGCAACATAGGACTTGCTTGACTTTTCAGTCATATTTCTCTTTTTGTTCTTCGAATTTGGTGATATATGTTTCGTAAAAATCGATAAGGATGCATGCTTTTATGTTTATGTTTTCCTTTAAAGATAAACCCTAAAATATAGGGTTCTATGTTTTTTTTCATTGTTCAGTAATTTTATTTTCATTTTGTAGTTGTAAAGCCTTTTTTATTATTAATGTTGTTTATTTTTTTGTTTTTTTTATTACTAATGTTGTTTATTTTTATTTTGATGTTAGGAAAAGTTTTTACCATGAATTATGATCCACAGGTAAGAAGGATCATGCTCACATCTCAACCATCTTCAAGACACATTGCGGTACTCTTTATATTCTCATTACTGTACGTTCTTGGTTGTTTAATTTTCTAGAAGACTGGAATCTATACAGTATATTTCTCTATAAGTTTGAAATCTGTACAGTATATTGGTTGATTGCATTCCATCCTGCACTTGCATCCCATCTTGCACGGACAATGAGGCACTTTCACATTCTTGGTAGTCTCATTTTCTGCAGATTGAATATTGGTAATTTATGGCTTTATATTGATAAAAAAAATTATAAATATTATGTTTGAGTTTTAGTATAGATCTTTTAATTTTTTTAAGATAACTTAACAACTAATTTTCCCTTTGACATCTGAGTAAATTTAGGTGATCCATTCAGATTTATAAATTTGAACAATATGAAACTTTTTCATGCTTATTAGTGTTGGGTCTATTTTTTTTTAAAGAATGCTTTCATTGATTGTAATCGCATTAGATGACAAATTTGACAAAATAACAAATAAAGAAGATAATATAGAGAAGACGAAATGGGAACAAGAATACAGAGAAGATGAATTGTGAACAAGAATGTGTAGAGCGCATAGCGTGTACATGCCAGTGCACAATCACTACTACGTTGAGGTTTACGACTAACACTCCCTCTTAAACTCAACGTTACATGTTTACAACTAACACTCCCTCTTAAACTAAATGTTTACGTACATCAACAATGATAAATTCTAAGTGTTGTATTTGGAAATCAAAAAATGGATTTACCCAAATTCTAAGTGTTGTATTTGGAAATCAAAAAATGGATTTACCCAATGGATTTTAACAAAATTAAAAAAAAAGAATTCAAAAATGAAAATGCCTGTTGGTCTATGTCTCAGTTAGGCTTAAAATATGCAACAACAAAACTAGACTTCAACTTTTCACTTGAGTTGGGTTTCTTCTTTCTCTTCTTCCAAACTCTGTATTGTTCTAATCTGGTCATTTTTTTCATTTTGGCATTGATACTGAAGGCTCCGTGCTTTGTCTTTTGTCTTTGTTGCTACAACTTCATATTCATAATTTGATTAGGTTGCTTATGCCTATTTCTTTCATCTTCTTCAGGATCAAATTTTTCTTTGACAATAGGTTGATGCCACCACTGCAAACTATCATCAATGCCCTTCATAGCTTCAGATACACAGTCAAGGGACAACTTCCACATTAACTCAGAATAAAATATGATTTCTTCAAAACTCCATTACATGAAAATGTTTTCAAACTGGTCTTCATTGAAATCCTCATCCATGTCTTCATCTTCTTCTTTTGTCTGCTCACCTGCATACTCAAACAACTTGTCAATCTGATATAAAAAATTATAACAGGAACCATATTGAATCTCTTCTTTTTGTTCTTTTTGAGAGCACTAACCATCATCATCATCATAGATTGATTGTTCAATACATTTCAAATATGCATCAACATTATGTTCTTCTTCAACTGCTTCACTGGAAGACATAAGTGTAGTGGATTGAATGCTCTTGTCATCAAACCTTCTTTCAATCACTGCTTCTGCAGTCACCAAATCATCCACTTGGTTTTGAATGCCAAGTAGGCTTCCTCCTCCAAAAATCAATTCATCAATTTTCTTCTTCTCTGCCATTATTTGAAGGCACTCATCATAAGATAGATTATCATCATCAAATTCAATTTCAATATTTCTTACCTTTTTTTCAAAAAGGCCAATTTATGCCCAATGTTCATCAAATATCATTGATGTTGATCCTTTTTTGTCATCAACAAACACTGCTGGAATCATTTCATAAATGTCGGTTGTTGTATTGATAGCTTCACCATCAATTAATGCAATTTTTGCATGCTCTACTTCACACATAGATGCACCTTCATTCTTTTCTTCTGGTAGCTCTCCTTCAAACACAGATGCTCCTTCATGTTGTTCCTCTGGTAGCTCTACTTCAGACAAAGCTTCTTATCCCTTATGTTCCTCTGGTAGCTCTGCTTCAGACACAGATGCTCCTTCATTATGTTCCTCTGGTAGCTCTTGTTTAGACACATGTGCTTCTTCCAGAGTGGAAACATTCGATAAATTGTTTCTCCCTCTTTCATTGTACTTTGTTTCCATAATACTCCAACCTTGTTTCAAAGATGTTGTTGTTGCAACCTTGTGCAACATACTGTCATCCAAGGCTTGTTGGATGAATTGCAATGCTAATGCATTGCTTTCCTGATCATGTAGATTACGATAACAGTCTACACAACATAAATAAGCATTAATTCTAACAGACCAAAATTCAAAATTCTTACCATTATACTGTGGCGGTAATGGTAGATTCATGCTCATGTTGCTCCAAATATCATCAATTTGTATATGATGTCCTTCATGTGTGAGATCCTTGGGTACAAATGGAACCTCTTCATTGATATTTGCAAAATATGCTTCTATTTCTTTGTTGTTCTCTTTACATATCTGTCTAATATATCTTATGGACTTCCTGAGTCATCTTTGCTAACCCATGACAACATTTCTTGGATGTTCATTCACCAATTCGATCATACTTCTGGATCAACTATTCTGTCTCGTCACATTGATACTGCTTTATGAAAAAAACAGATTCTCTTCTTATTTCATGTTCATAAAACTAGGTTTACGAAATCCTTTATGTGACTTTGGGCCGAAAAAAAACATAGACAACTTATTTAGCTTCGAACTAGCTAGATCTGACTATCCAAGCATGAGATCTACATATTCATAACACTTAACTTTGTTCTTCATCGACTGTATCACCTCTAATGGCGGAATCGGGCTATCTGAGTGTACTCGAGAGAAAAAAAAATTGAAGTTCAACTTCTCATGTGACTGGGAGCGAATTGCTACAAAGATCAACAGTCATTGTTGATCTGAGATCAACGACTAATAATTACTTCAGGAGTTTTGTCTTTGGGCCTTTTCATGCACAATACTAACAATCCTCTGGAGTGCCTAATTAGTGAACTCGCAGAGTGTGAGATCTTACTCCACGTGTCGTCTTGATTGGACGACTGATATTTACATCAGAATCCTAGGCTTTGGGAGTTCCAAGATGCACAACACCAATAACATCCAAAGTGTTAACTTTACAGAGTGTCAGATCTGATGGCACATGTTCTCAACCTTCAACGGTCTAGATGAACTCTGGGACTCCAGACAATTCTCACTCCAATGCTTCACTTCGCAAAACCCTCCAGAGTGCAAAGTCTCTGAAGTGAGAGATCTAGCGCCACATGTCCTCATTGATGAACGACTCGGATGAAATCTGACCGTCGGGCCTTTGGGAGTTCTTTTTCCATACTACTCATGTTTCCTTCGAAGCTCTCAGCCTCCAAAGTGAGGGATCTCATGCCACGTATCCTTTTTCAATGGACAATTGCAATGAACTTCGATCATTGATCTGGATATACTCTATCTCTTCAAACCTTATTTCTTTTGGATTTTTGATGCTCCGGACCTCCAGATTTAACGCCACGTGTCCACTAAAATCGACGTTCTAGATCCTCTTTGGGACTTTGGGAGTCCTCGTCTCTAGCCAAACTTACACGATTCCTTTGGAGTTCCAGATCGCCAAATATGGGGATCATCTGACACATGTCCCCTAGATCTAATCGCTAATATTAACTTCAGGAAACCATCACTTCGGTGATTCTGGTTCCACCCCACTCCTTAGACCTTCGAAGTGCTCTAGTGTCGAAGTGTGGGATCGCATGATTTGTGTCCCTTCTGTCTCCAATGGTCTAGATATTCTTCGCATCTTCGGGACTTCCAGAGTTTTTCTACCTCCACACCTGATTTCTCCTAAAGTGCCTTTTCTTCGAAGTGTAGCATCAACTAACACACATCCTATCTGATGGACGGTTCAAATTGACTCTAGCTCCTTGCTGCTTCGATGATTTTGTGAACAACTTGTCTGGAAACTCCTGGAGTGCAACTATCCCAGAGTTCCATATATTTCTCCACCTGTCCCTCCTAACGATGGACGATCCCAATTTTCGTTGGGACTTTTGTTATCCTACACACTTGAAATATTAAGTTTTGTGCACCTTACCTAGATACGACGTTTGTCGATTCTTTGCGCTTTGATCTAATGGTTGTGGTAGCTTCTCCTTTGCTTCTTATGCATCTTCCTCCTGAAAAAAGGATTCCACTAATATTTAAAGGCTTCATCCTTCTACAACGCTTCTTCCTTGCACTTTATTGTCTCCAAGGATCTTTTGAGCGGATTGATGTCTCCAACTCTCCTTTAGCATACTACGGAATCCTCTCCAAGATTTTGTGAAGAGTCTTACCTCCCATGCTCTCATCTGTGAGACAACTTATTCTCTATGGTATTCCTCTTCGGATCGGGTTACTCTCTGGGAACTGTGAAGAGGCTTAAATTCGAAGGTCTGATAACATGAAAAAATAAGAAGTAAAGACAATAATACAAAGAATATGAATTGGTAACAAGAATTTGTAGAGCGCATAGCGCCAAGTACTTTTCATTAAGGGAAAATACTTGAGCTAAAAAATCTCTAGAAAATCAAGAGGATCAAGAACCAGGTTAGAAATCCTAACAAACTCGTACAGTTGGCAGTGTACAGTCACTACTACGTTGAGGTTTACAACTAGCAAAATTGGTATGCAAGAGAAATAATCTAAAGGATTTACTGTATATGTTTTGAGTTCGTTATGATGATATCAATTTTTTGTTTCTGCTTAGACTCTATAGGCATGCCTATATAAGTCACCTTCATTTAAGAATGTTTCTTCCCATCTTATTTCTGAGCATCCGTTTGAACTATGTTGGGTTCATTTCCTATAGGAATTGTGAGAGACTGTCTTCCGAGAAGGTTGAGGATTTTGTTCCACAATCTTCATCTCAGTTTGAATTTAGGGAATTGGTGGAACATTGAAACACTATTTATATATAGTAGCACAACCACAAAAGTATGGTTGATGAAGGCCGACAGGCTATATAACAGTAGAAGGAAGGAGTAATTTAGATCAAATTTGTTGTGCATTGGTGTAAATATTGTTTCTAGTATTTTACAATTACAATTGGAAATGTGAAACACCAAAGGAGGATTTTAACGAGTTTTGACTAAAAAAAAGAATAAAATGTCTCATATTTTAATTATTTTCTTACTGTCAGGTTTTAAGGTTTTCCTTGTTCTCCAATTATTGAAAAATTAAGGTTGGTTATTATTATTGAAAAATTAGGGTTTGTTGTTGTTAGTGACATCCAAATCCATTTTGTGGGCCTCTACAGTAACCTGAGCACCTGCACAATGACATCTAATTCCATTGGTAACCACATGATTAAAATAAGTGCCAATTAATATTTTCCCCAATTAACGAATCCCCAAGGTTAAGTGCGCAAAATAATTGAAATAGTGACATCATACCTAGTTAACTCAAATGTTGATGCTTAATGTTTGAAATGAATTTAATGCTTGAAATAAGATATTTTGATTTATTTAACATCTTAAATCATATCCATTAAAAAATTATCTATAATTAAAAGTCTATTAAAATTCTGACCATTTCCAATAAATATACAACTATAGACTATCAATCAAAGTACATTATCCAAGTTTGATAAGTATATCAATGTATGTACATTATCCAAGTAGACAATTGACCTACTTGACCAATGGTGTTTATATAATTTAATAGTATCTTTGGAGGAGTAATTCCTTTATGAATCATGTTGTATTTAAAACCGATATCAAACAAAAGAGAACTTTTGATTTCTATTTTATAAAGAAAGCCACTCGTCACATTGATTCCATTATTCAATTGGCTCAAGTCAATTGGTTTTATTGCATAGGTTCTTCAACTGTTGTTTGGCTCTAATAGCACCCTGGGTGAGAACTTTGAGACTTTACCATATACATGTGGAGAATGTGAATAATATTCTGTAGGAGGACATTTTCTATGGAATACACACATACTTCTAACCTAGAGGGACTTTACATGACAATGATTTGCCCATAAATGAAATATAATATAAAGAAGTAAATAATTATGTTTAGTGGTTTATTTTATTAACATAATCTTTAATATATATTTCTCCTTAAATGAAATCTAATATAAAGAAGTAATAATACATATGGCTTTTGTGTGTTAATAATAAAAAAGTATATGGTTATCTTGTAGTGTTTTGGCATTGTTTATATGAATACAAAATTTCCTTCCCTCCATCCAAAATATCAAGTAGTAATAAAATATTCAATCACACTATCAATGTATATGAATTATATAAGATAAATTTCAAGAATATCATTTGGATAATGGTTTATTTGAGGAGAATAATGGTAATACAAGTTTAAAGATAAAGTTCGAATCTAGTTTATGTGGAAATTGTGTTCACATTATTTAAATGGTAATTTTTAAGGGTGGTAGTTGAGTTTGTAGTAGTGATCGGGTACTATGTCCTCTTACTATCATTATAGTAATTCCATTATTTAATAAACGATTTGCATGAATTTGTATCACTATCATCAATTTAGAGACATAAAAAGTAACAAGTAATCAATAATATCTCCATCATCCCTAAAGAGGAAACGATTTCCCTTGATTGTGATATTAGTTGGATAGCTAAAATAAAATGCTCCTTGGTCTCAATATCCTAAAGTCTTCACAATATACAAATAATATCCTCATAAGGAAGATGATTGTTGGTCTAAATATTTACATGGTGATATCACACTTGTTGGATTACTAAGAGGGGGGGTTGAATCAGTGATAGAGCAATTTAATCCTTTTAACCATATAATCCAAGTGTTATATCAATGTAGAATTATCATCCAATAACTGCAGAGTAAATAAGCAATGAACAAATGAGCAATCATACACATACATAGTACAATAGTGTTTTACGTGGAAACCTAAAGCAGGAGAAAACCACATAATGTTTTTTCTTATATGTCTTGAAGAATTACATTCATTGGAGGAACCAACTTCCTTTGTTTTCCAGCTGCAAATGGAAGGAGGATCCAACCACCTTGTTTCTCAGTATACAACCTGAGGGAAGATCCAACTCCTCACGCAAATCCTCTTGATTCAATGGTTATCCTCTCTCTTCTAAACTCCTGAATGGATCTCAGTCATTGATTTCTTCTCTTCTATAACTCCTCCTTTAAGATTTCCACCTGAGTTCTGCCTAAAACGCAAAGTCTAAATAACTTGCAGGGTTAAACCTCAAGCTACTTACCTGGATCTAACACTTGTCGATACTTACACCTAGATCTAACAACTAGGATATATCTCCTTCATGAACACTCCTCCTCGAGTCTGGACTCAAATATGATGGTCCAGATCACTCTCCCGCAACAGATCTAACAAATGTTGTGCTTTCCTTCTGAATGAAGGATTTATCTTAATTAATTTCGAAGCTCTTGGACTTTGATCATCTCCTATGCAAGACTGAATGCTTGAACTCTACTTACGCTACCTCTCCTGAGCTTTAAAATTGAAATAAGTTTACTTTTCCATACCTTGTGCTATTCCTCTTGAGCTTGAACTTGCTCATATTTATAAGGGTCTCGAACCTCTACTCCTTCAACTAAGTTTTCTACCTTCATGAAAACAAATACACACTTTCTCCTGAGATTTGGCACTATAAATACTTAGCCTTTCGCTCACTCCTTTCACTTCTATGAAAATTCAAGCTCGAAAGGTTCACCTCCTTTGCACACCATGCGCTTTTCCTTCTTGCAAGGTTTTAAACACTTTCCAAGTGTCAGTCCGGTCCATATCTTGAACCGGTCTTCTGTGCACAATTGAACTATCTATCCTGAGGTTAAAATGCTCAGACTTCAAAGAGTTCAATCCCTTTGATCCTCTCAAAAAGTCTTCATTCTCTCCTGGAACTCACGCTCTATATCCTGAGATTGACCAATTCTTTGGAAGTGTGATGGATTTCTGCACTCCTTGCACTCTTCTTCTCCTTAAACCTGAAATCATAAAGTTCACTTGCAAACTCCTTATGCTATCTTTGCAGAATTGCACTACTCCTCCTAATATATATCTTCTACTATTCCCACTTGGAAACATTCTCCTAGAAATTAAAACAGAGTTCCCACACAATCCTTGTGTCTTCTCAAGACACTCGTAGATACCTAAGAGTATTCACTAGACCTAGTAAATCGCCTTCAGAGTATTCAATAACTGTGATGTTCACTCCTTGCACTATTCCTTATAAGCTTCATAATGGTTCTAGTGTGCCCACCTGACACGCTCTTCCATGAACTCTCCACAGAGTTCAAGTGCAGTCCTTGCACTAGGTTTATAGAGTTTTCAATACTCTGGTGTGCAGTCCTTGCATAAGCCTAAGAGCCCATAACTACTCAGAATCCACAAATATAGAGAAGTCCATCTAAAATTACAAATGTAACCTATCTACATACATCTACATCATACCTAAATAAACACAGTAAACATTCAGAAAATAAACATTCATCACACATAAGAACACACACATCTCATGTGCAGGAAAAACTACTTTTGTATTATATCTGAATGATTCTATACTTTACTAAGGTTGGACTGCAACAGAGTCTTCAACACTTTCTCCTCTCTTGAGATATCCCTCTCTACTCGCTCATCCTCTAATCATCTAATGAATTTTGATTCAATGATATTTTTTCAAAGGAGGGGCTCCTCAATCCTTCCCTTCATCTACCTACTCACATTGAATTAGACTGAATTTCCATCCAGTTTGAATCAGATGTAGATCCCTCCTATTTCCATCCATTAAAGGAAACTCTATCTATTACAATAACTCGCCTGTACAAAGATAGTCACTTGGATTTCCCTTGAGCCATAAAAAAATTAATTACATTTAATTTCATTAAAATTTTTAATTTGGGTTCATAATGAGAGGGTTGGTGCCTCTCTTTCCTTGTAACCCATTCTTCCATGTGCGTTGATGCACTGGATTGATGATGCGCTGGCGCATTTTCTAAGATGGAGAAATGCTCTTGCATCATACTCTCATGCTAAAAAAATAATGAGTTCATGCTCATGGCTCCCCTGTTGCTGAGGTTTAGATCCTGTAGGATCCCAAATCTGAAATTGGAGTTGTCCATATTCTCCTCTTCCTTTTTGTTGTTGTTGTTGTTGCCCTGCTGCTACAGGTTCTCCTTTTTTTAGCTTCATCTTGGTTTTGACTGTCTCCTCTTATAACTTGAGCAACATCCTTCTAATT
The DNA here is from genome assembly GCA_009831015.1 of Picea engelmannii. Taxonomy (NCBI): domain Eukaryota; kingdom Viridiplantae; phylum Streptophyta; class Pinopsida; order Pinales; family Pinaceae; genus Picea; species Picea engelmannii. The sequence continues at coordinate 1,813,348 of ML776762.1, read as the reverse complement.
TCTTATATCACTATTTCCAGTTGGTCTATTTATCTCTTCATCATCAGCCTACAACCTGTCTTGATGGATAAGCTAAATTTTCACTATTACCCTTTCCTCTAGGGCTTCCAGTCCTTTACAAAAATCAATGAGTAGATCAACCTGATATTCATTGTTGTTTTCATCTCTTGTGGCACTATCTTGGAACTCCACTACAAGTCCAAGTTCTGCAGCCATGTTACTCATCTTCTACTCAACTATCTCCCCTGACATTTCTCCTTCTGTCAGTTCCTCTCCTTGTGTCGATACAAGTCCAGCCTCATCTAGTTTCTCCGCAGGCTAGAATTCTTCTTCACTCTTCACAACTGCATCCCTCTCGTAGTATTATTTTGTTCCTAGATAGCTAAACCAATCCTCCAATATCCTCAACTCTATCTTCCACTAAGTGATAATATGATCTGAATACTCCTCTTCTTCTTCCACCTCCTCAGAAGATGTCAACGTCTGCTCTTTCTCCTCCTTCATGATAGTATTGGATGGATGTATCTCCTATAATTCACCTTCAACATGTGCATTGGCCTCTATTGGGATGCTTGGAAGGAATATGTTGATTCCTCAAATGATCAGAATGTACCTATGATCCTCCTCCTCTGTCAACATTGCTTGTTGATATGAACTCTCTTCTGAGTTCATGAGACTCTCAAACAATCTCATATTTATTTATGTCAGCATTCCTTACTGATTTGAACTCCTTTTTGAGCTCCTAGGACTTTCAAACAATCTCACCTCATTCTCCTTTTCCACCTGGTAATTGGAGTTTTCTGAACTTCCCTCCTGGAAGCCTATGAGATATTTGATTGATCTCATCTCATTTCCCTCCTGGAAATCTGAAAGTTCACTTCTTCCCTCCTCGAAGTCTATGAGATCTCTTCTTGATCTCTCTCTATTACCCTCCTAGAAATCTGAACCTTCATCTCTTCCCTCTTGGCAGTCTATGACATCTCCAACTGATCTCATCTAATTTCCCTCTTGGCAATCTTCATTATCACCTCTTCCCACCTGGTAGTTTATGAGATCTTCAACTAATCTCTCCTCCTCATCATTGAGGCTCCTTACAAACTCTGTTTCACCAATGTAAACCATCTCCTCCTCTATGGAACTGAGGTTTTCAGCATGCCTCATCCATTTCCTCAAATTCTAGTTCTCGCTTCTCGCAATCAACTACTGGATAGGCCACTTCACTTTTATCTTCAAGGGCCATTCATACTTCCAGATTCCTTGTACTTCTTGCTGCATATTCAACATTAGCATGTCGATATCTTCTCCAATCTCTCCAAGGTGTTTGTCCTTCTTCCCTTTCCTCACCTATTGGCAGCCTCCTTGAGCTCTTCTTTTATGGCCTTCAATATCCACCTTCAAGCTCTTCTTTCAAGAACAAAATTAGTTCTTCTCCTTCATCCCACCTGGTTGTCTACTGATTAATGCATATTTACAAATAGACCTTCACAGAGCATCAATACTTTGTCTTCTCCTTCCCTGCTTGTTGTCTACAGACAAAATCAGGCTCTAATACCACTTGATGTAGAACACCTCCCTCACCTGGGGTCCACTCAACCTCCCAGTCTAGGATCGTTCAAAATCAGGAGTTGGATCAACTCTTCGGGACCTACTAAGTCCCAAAAATACTTTACAAATGTCCTTCAACTAAGGCACAAGTCCTACAAAATACCTGTGAGCTCTTTTACTAAGCCCCTTTCCTTTTACAAATCAGAATTCAGCCTTATCCCCTTTTCCTCCTACGACAATAGAATATGACCTTGTGTTGTTACCGAGCACTGAGCCAAAAGGTGATAATTTAGGTTTCTCCCTTCGACAATTTTTTCTCCACTCCAAAGCATACAACACCTTCAAATTTTTGAACACTAGGTGACAAGATCGATGACTTTCAGCAAATTCTAAGATCAAGGACCCAAATTAATTTGTTCGGGATTCGTTGATTTTTGGTCGCTCCCAACATACACACAACACTTTCGAATCATCGATCACTGAAAAAAGAATTAATCCAAGTCTCAGATCAATGGTCTACAATTCTCCAACCATTGGGTGGTCCAGATCAACTCCCTTTGGGATTCTACGATTTCCTTCGGTCGTCAAATGACACAACTTCTCATATATCTCGACACTGAAATGTCGAATGATTGTCCTTCCTCCACATGTTCCCTCCTAGATCAATGATTGGGATGTCTTCGAGACTTCATGGATTTTACCCTATTCACAATGATGTAAAATTACCGAAATGCCAAGTCTCTGAACTACGGGATCTTACACCACATGTCCTCCCTTATTGGACGGTTAAGATTGACTCCAACCTTCAGGCCTTCATGAGTGCAAACAACACTGTGCTCTATTTTTCGTGGAGCTTCAGACCTCCGGATCTGCGACCCCCTGTCCTTCATTTGATCTATGACACACAATACTTTGAGCCTTCGGGCCTTGACAAACTTTCATTACACCATACCTTAAATATCCTGGAGTGTCAACCTTTTGGAGTGTTGGATTTCCCACCAAATGTCCCTCGCAACAGACTACTACGATGACCTCTGGGACTTTGGACTTCAGCAGTCTTTGATAAACAATGCCACCAATCCTCCGAAGCACCAAAATCCAAAGTGATGCGATCATCCTCCACGTGTCCTCGTTCGAACAACGATCGAGATATACTATGGGACCCCGACCTTCGAGAGTCCTAGTTGTTCCAACCTGCGAATCCCCTGAAGCTTCAATTCCCCAGACTACAATATCTTGTGCCACATTTCCTCCTCAAATTGATGGTTTGGATTGACTTCGGACTTCCGGTCTTCACGACCTCCCAACACTGCACTATGTTTTCTTTGAAGTGTTGGACCTCCAAATCAGCTACCATGTGGCTCTCTTGATCAGCAATCGAGATTTACTCTCGTTCCCGTCTCTTCGAGAGTTTGCAACTCAACGCAATGTAATCCTTATGGATTTTTGTACCTCCGTATGGCATAAGTTCTGCCATGTGTATTCAAAGATCAATGGATAGGATTCACTTTGGCCTTCGGGACTTCGTGGAGTCCCGACATTTCTACGCGCCAAATCTTGTGAATGTGTAAAGTCTTAAGGAATTTTCCGATTAAACCTCATGAAACTCCTACTGATCCAATGAATGTCCTCTCTCCTACAAAATCCTGAATGGATTTCAACCATTGATTTCTCCTCTTCGATAGCTCATCTTTTAATCTTTGCATTCAACTTCTGCAGAACACTCGAAGTCTAAATAAATTGTAGGGTTAAACCTGAGGATTCTTACCTGGATCTGACACTGATATATCCTCATGCTTAGATCCAATGGATAGGATATATCTCCTCCATTGCCACTCCTCCTTGATTCTAGACTTATATATGATGGTCTACATCACTCTTCGACAACATATCTAATGAATGTTATAGCTCCTCTCTATGGCTGCTGCACTTTCCTGTCGAATGAATGATTTCTCTTAATTAATTTCAAAGGTTTCGGCCTTTCATATTATCCTCTACAAGATTGAATGCTTGACCTCTTCTCACACTACCTCTTATGAGATTTAAAATAGAAAATAAGTTTACTTGTGCATACCTTGCACTATTCCTCTTGATATTGAACTTGCTCAGATTTCTAAGGGTCTCAACCCTCTACTCCTTCAATGAAGTTTTATTCCTTCTTGGAAAAAAAGATGCTCTTTCTCTTGAGCTTTGGCACTATGAATACCTATCTTATGATGCACTCCTTGTGCTTCTTTGAAAAATGGAACTCGAAATTTTCCCCTCCCCTGCATACCTTGTACTCTTCCTTCTTGGGAGATTTTCAACACTTTCCAATTCTTGGCCCAGTGCACATATTGCATGGGTCTTCAATGCAAAACTGCACTATCTATCCTGAGGTTACATTGATCAAGCTTCAAAGGGTTCACTCCCTTTGTTCCTCTTAGAAACTCCTCATTCTCTCCTAGCACTCATGCTCTGTCTCCTGATCTTGAATAATGCTTTGGGAGTATGTTGGCATTGTGCACTCCTTGCACTCTTCTTCTCCTGAAATTTGAACTCTAAAAGTTCACTTGCACACTCCTTGTGCTCTCTGTGCAGAATTTCACTGCTCCTCCTAAGCTATATATTCTGCTATTCCCTCTCATAAACTTTCTCCTAGAACTTGAAACAACATTCTCACACACTCCTTGTGTCTTCTCAATGTACTTCTTGCAGAGCCCTCAAAGTATTCAATAACTCTGGTAAATCCTCTTCAGAGTATTCAATAAATTTGATGTGAACTTCTTGCACTATTCCTTCTGATCTTTATAATGGTTCTAGTGTGGCCATATGACACACTCTTCTATGAACTCGCCACAGAGTTCAAGTGCACTCCTTGCACTGGCTTCACAGAGTTTTCAATACTATAGTGTGTACTACTTGCACAAGCCTAAGAGCCCATAACTACTGAGAATCCACAAAGATAGAGAAGTCTATCTAAACCTACAAATGTAACCTATCTACATACATCTACAACATACCTGAATCAACACATAAAACATTCAGAAAATAAACATTCATCACACATAATAACACAAACACCTTATGTGCAGGAAAACCGTCTTTTGTATTATATCTGAATGCTTCTATACAAATATTTACAAACATTGGACTGCAATAGAGTCTTCAGCACTTTATCCTTTCTTTAACTCTCCCTCTCTACTCTCTCATCCTCTAATCATCTAATGAATTTTGATACCATGATATTTTTGCAAAAAGGCGCTCCTCGAGCCTTCCCTCCATCTACCTACTAGCATTGAATTACATTGGATTTCCATCTAGTTTGAATCATATGTAGATCCCTCCTATAGTCAACCATTAAAGGTGACTCTATCTATTACAATAACTCACATGTACAAAGACATGCACTTTTATTTCCCTTGAGCCATCAAACATTTAATTACATTTAATTGCATTAAAATTTTTAATTTGGGTTCAAAATGAGAGGCTCGACGCCTCTCCTTCCTTGGAACCTGTTCCTCAATGTGCACTCATGCATTGACTTGATGATGCATTGGTGTGTTTGTTGAGATGGAGCGATGCACCTGCATACAAAATACAAAGCTCGGTTAGTAAAAAAAGTTTATTTCCAGGTAGATAGAATTGACTTTGGTGAGATATTTTATCCTATTGCCAAGTTAACTTCTATTAGATTTATTTTATTCATTGTTGTTTCTTTTGATATTGAAGTGGAACACATGGATGTGAAGAAATCATTCCTACATGGGGTTCTGGAGGAAGAAATCTACATGAAGCAACGAGAAGGCTTTGTATTGAAGGGAAAGAAAGAGTTGGTATGTAAGGTAAAGAAGTCACTATATGGTATGAAGTAATCACCTAGGATATGGTACCAAAAGCTTGACACATACATCCTTGGATTGGGATTTGTGAGAAGCAGGGTTGATCACTGTGTATTTTCCAAGAAGGTTGGTAATCCCTTCATTTATGTAGTTTTGTATGTTGTTGACATGTTGATGGTAGGAAATAAAATGGATGTTATCAAGGAGGTGAAATCGTATCTATCCTCCAAATTTGACATGAAGGATCGTGATGTTGCTAACTTTATTCTGGGAATGGAGATTAAAAAAGATCGTGCAAACATGAAACACTGTTTGCATCAAAGAAAATATGTTTAGATGATATTGCAAAGTTTTAATATGCATGGAAGTAAACCAATCAACGTTCCTATTCCTATAGGTGTAAATTTATCTACATATCAGTGTCCCAAGACACAGGAAGAAGAAGAGGACATGTCCCATGTTTTGTATGCTAGTGCAATTGGTAGTTTGATGTATGCAATGGTCTGTACTAGACCAAACATTGCACATGTAGTAGGAGTTTTGAGTAGGTATATGTCAAAACCATGGAAGGATCATTGGACAACAGTAAAGAGGATCTTCAAGTATTTGCATGGCACTACCAGTTATGTATTGTGTTACCAAGGAAGACCAAGATTGGAGAAAGTGTTGGACATACATTGTTTTTTTTTATGCAGAATAGGATGGACATATGGATCGTAGAAGATCTACAAGTGGGTATGTGTTTAACCTATTTAGAGGAGAAATCAGTTGGATGATAAAATGACATTATGTAGTGGCACTCTCAACTATAGAAGTTGAATACATGCCAACCACTCATGCAAGAATAGAAGCAGTATTGTTAAAAATATTGTGTTCAGGTATTGGGTTGGTATAAAAAGAAATGAGATTATATTGTGACAGTCAGAGTGAAATCTTCCTGGAAAATAACCCTACTTATCATTCAAAGACGAAGCATATTGATGTTCAGTATTACTTTGTGGGAGACATGGTTGAAGAAAAAAAGGT
>ML776762.1:1772506-1806856 GCA_009831015.1 Picea engelmannii | reverse complement strand
AATACATTTCAAATATGCATCAACATTATGTTCTTCTTCAACTGCTTCACTGGAAGACATAAGTGTAGTGGATTGAATGCTCTTGTCATCAAACCTTCTTTCAATCACTGCTTCTGCAGTCACCAAATCATCCACTTGGTTTTGAATGCCAAGTAGGCTTCCTCCTCCAAAAATCAATTCATCAATTTTCTTCTTCTCTGCCATTATTTGAAGGCACTCATCATAAGATAGATTATCATCATCAAATTCAATTTCAATATTTCTTACCTTTTTTTCAAAAAGGCCAATTTATGCCCAATGTTCATCAAATATCATTGATGTTGATCCTTTTTTGTCATCAACAAACACTGCTGGAATCATTTCATAAATGTCGGTTGTTGTATTGATAGCTTCACCATCAATTAATGCAATTTTTGCATGCTCTACTTCACACATAGATGCACCTTCATTCTTTTCTTCTGGTAGCTCTCCTTCAAACACAGATGCTCCTTCATGTTGTTCCTCTGGTAGCTCTACTTCAGACAAAGCTTCTTATCCCTTATGTTCCTCTGGTAGCTCTGCTTCAGACACAGATGCTCCTTCATTATGTTCCTCTGGTAGCTCTTGTTTAGACACATGTGCTTCTTCCAGAGTGGAAACATTCGATAAATTGTTTCTCCCTCTTTCATTGTACTTTGTTTCCATAATACTCCAACCTTGTTTCAAAGATGTTGTTGTTGCAACCTTGTGCAACATACTGTCATCCAAGGCTTGTTGGATGAATTGCAATGCTAATGCATTGCTTTCCTGATCATGTAGATTACGATAACAGTCTACACAACATAAATAAGCATTAATTCTAACAGACCAAAATTCAAAATTCTTACCATTATACTGTGGCGGTAATGGTAGATTCATGCTCATGTTGCTCCAAATATCATCAATTTGTATATGATGTCCTTCATGTGTGAGATCCTTGGGTACAAATGGAACCTCTTCATTGATATTTGCAAAATATGCTTCTATTTCTTTGTTGTTCTCTTTACATATCTGTCTAATATATCTTATGGACTTCCTGAGTCATCTTTGCTAACCCATGACAACATTTCTTGGATGTTCATTCACCAATTCGATCATACTTCTGGATCAACTATTCTGTCTCGTCACATTGATACTGCTTTATGAAAAAAACAGATTCTCTTCTTATTTCATGTTCATAAAACTAGGTTTACGAAATCCTTTATGTGACTTTGGGCCGAAAAAAAACATAGACAACTTATTTAGCTTCGAACTAGCTAGATCTGACTATCCAAGCATGAGATCTACATATTCATAACACTTAACTTTGTTCTTCATCGACTGTATCACCTCTAATGGCGGAATCGGGCTATCTGAGTGTACTCGAGAGAAAAAAAAATTGAAGTTCAACTTCTCATGTGACTGGGAGCGAATTGCTACAAAGATCAACAGTCATTGTTGATCTGAGATCAACGACTAATAATTACTTCAGGAGTTTTGTCTTTGGGCCTTTTCATGCACAATACTAACAATCCTCTGGAGTGCCTAATTAGTGAACTCGCAGAGTGTGAGATCTTACTCCACGTGTCGTCTTGATTGGACGACTGATATTTACATCAGAATCCTAGGCTTTGGGAGTTCCAAGATGCACAACACCAATAACATCCAAAGTGTTAACTTTACAGAGTGTCAGATCTGATGGCACATGTTCTCAACCTTCAACGGTCTAGATGAACTCTGGGACTCCAGACAATTCTCACTCCAATGCTTCACTTCGCAAAACCCTCCAGAGTGCAAAGTCTCTGAAGTGAGAGATCTAGCGCCACATGTCCTCATTGATGAACGACTCGGATGAAATCTGACCGTCGGGCCTTTGGGAGTTCTTTTTCCATACTACTCATGTTTCCTTCGAAGCTCTCAGCCTCCAAAGTGAGGGATCTCATGCCACGTATCCTTTTTCAATGGACAATTGCAATGAACTTCGATCATTGATCTGGATATACTCTATCTCTTCAAACCTTATTTCTTTTGGATTTTTGATGCTCCGGACCTCCAGATTTAACGCCACGTGTCCACTAAAATCGACGTTCTAGATCCTCTTTGGGACTTTGGGAGTCCTCGTCTCTAGCCAAACTTACACGATTCCTTTGGAGTTCCAGATCGCCAAATATGGGGATCATCTGACACATGTCCCCTAGATCTAATCGCTAATATTAACTTCAGGAAACCATCACTTCGGTGATTCTGGTTCCACCCCACTCCTTAGACCTTCGAAGTGCTCTAGTGTCGAAGTGTGGGATCGCATGATTTGTGTCCCTTCTGTCTCCAATGGTCTAGATATTCTTCGCATCTTCGGGACTTCCAGAGTTTTTCTACCTCCACACCTGATTTCTCCTAAAGTGCCTTTTCTTCGAAGTGTAGCATCAACTAACACACATCCTATCTGATGGACGGTTCAAATTGACTCTAGCTCCTTGCTGCTTCGATGATTTTGTGAACAACTTGTCTGGAAACTCCTGGAGTGCAACTATCCCAGAGTTCCATATATTTCTCCACCTGTCCCTCCTAACGATGGACGATCCCAATTTTCGTTGGGACTTTTGTTATCCTACACACTTGAAATATTAAGTTTTGTGCACCTTACCTAGATACGACGTTTGTCGATTCTTTGCGCTTTGATCTAATGGTTGTGGTAGCTTCTCCTTTGCTTCTTATGCATCTTCCTCCTGAAAAAAGGATTCCACTAATATTTAAAGGCTTCATCCTTCTACAACGCTTCTTCCTTGCACTTTATTGTCTCCAAGGATCTTTTGAGCGGATTGATGTCTCCAACTCTCCTTTAGCATACTACGGAATCCTCTCCAAGATTTTGTGAAGAGTCTTACCTCCCATGCTCTCATCTGTGAGACAACTTATTCTCTATGGTATTCCTCTTCGGATCGGGTTACTCTCTGGGAACTGTGAAGAGGCTTAAATTCGAAGGTCTGATAACATGAAAAAATAAGAAGTAAAGACAATAATACAAAGAATATGAATTGGTAACAAGAATTTGTAGAGCGCATAGCGCCAAGTACTTTTCATTAAGGGAAAATACTTGAGCTAAAAAATCTCTAGAAAATCAAGAGGATCAAGAACCAGGTTAGAAATCCTAACAAACTCGTACAGTTGGCAGTGTACAGTCACTACTACGTTGAGGTTTACAACTAGCAAAATTGGTATGCAAGAGAAATAATCTAAAGGATTTACTGTATATGTTTTGAGTTCGTTATGATGATATCAATTTTTTGTTTCTGCTTAGACTCTATAGGCATGCCTATATAAGTCACCTTCATTTAAGAATGTTTCTTCCCATCTTATTTCTGAGCATCCGTTTGAACTATGTTGGGTTCATTTCCTATAGGAATTGTGAGAGACTGTCTTCCGAGAAGGTTGAGGATTTTGTTCCACAATCTTCATCTCAGTTTGAATTTAGGGAATTGGTGGAACATTGAAACACTATTTATATATAGTAGCACAACCACAAAAGTATGGTTGATGAAGGCCGACAGGCTATATAACAGTAGAAGGAAGGAGTAATTTAGATCAAATTTGTTGTGCATTGGTGTAAATATTGTTTCTAGTATTTTACAATTACAATTGGAAATGTGAAACACCAAAGGAGGATTTTAACGAGTTTTGACTAAAAAAAAGAATAAAATGTCTCATATTTTAATTATTTTCTTACTGTCAGGTTTTAAGGTTTTCCTTGTTCTCCAATTATTGAAAAATTAAGGTTGGTTATTATTATTGAAAAATTAGGGTTTGTTGTTGTTAGTGACATCCAAATCCATTTTGTGGGCCTCTACAGTAACCTGAGCACCTGCACAATGACATCTAATTCCATTGGTAACCACATGATTAAAATAAGTGCCAATTAATATTTTCCCCAATTAACGAATCCCCAAGGTTAAGTGCGCAAAATAATTGAAATAGTGACATCATACCTAGTTAACTCAAATGTTGATGCTTAATGTTTGAAATGAATTTAATGCTTGAAATAAGATATTTTGATTTATTTAACATCTTAAATCATATCCATTAAAAAATTATCTATAATTAAAAGTCTATTAAAATTCTGACCATTTCCAATAAATATACAACTATAGACTATCAATCAAAGTACATTATCCAAGTTTGATAAGTATATCAATGTATGTACATTATCCAAGTAGACAATTGACCTACTTGACCAATGGTGTTTATATAATTTAATAGTATCTTTGGAGGAGTAATTCCTTTATGAATCATGTTGTATTTAAAACCGATATCAAACAAAAGAGAACTTTTGATTTCTATTTTATAAAGAAAGCCACTCGTCACATTGATTCCATTATTCAATTGGCTCAAGTCAATTGGTTTTATTGCATAGGTTCTTCAACTGTTGTTTGGCTCTAATAGCACCCTGGGTGAGAACTTTGAGACTTTACCATATACATGTGGAGAATGTGAATAATATTCTGTAGGAGGACATTTTCTATGGAATACACACATACTTCTAACCTAGAGGGACTTTACATGACAATGATTTGCCCATAAATGAAATATAATATAAAGAAGTAAATAATTATGTTTAGTGGTTTATTTTATTAACATAATCTTTAATATATATTTCTCCTTAAATGAAATCTAATATAAAGAAGTAATAATACATATGGCTTTTGTGTGTTAATAATAAAAAAGTATATGGTTATCTTGTAGTGTTTTGGCATTGTTTATATGAATACAAAATTTCCTTCCCTCCATCCAAAATATCAAGTAGTAATAAAATATTCAATCACACTATCAATGTATATGAATTATATAAGATAAATTTCAAGAATATCATTTGGATAATGGTTTATTTGAGGAGAATAATGGTAATACAAGTTTAAAGATAAAGTTCGAATCTAGTTTATGTGGAAATTGTGTTCACATTATTTAAATGGTAATTTTTAAGGGTGGTAGTTGAGTTTGTAGTAGTGATCGGGTACTATGTCCTCTTACTATCATTATAGTAATTCCATTATTTAATAAACGATTTGCATGAATTTGTATCACTATCATCAATTTAGAGACATAAAAAGTAACAAGTAATCAATAATATCTCCATCATCCCTAAAGAGGAAACGATTTCCCTTGATTGTGATATTAGTTGGATAGCTAAAATAAAATGCTCCTTGGTCTCAATATCCTAAAGTCTTCACAATATACAAATAATATCCTCATAAGGAAGATGATTGTTGGTCTAAATATTTACATGGTGATATCACACTTGTTGGATTACTAAGAGGGGGGGTTGAATCAGTGATAGAGCAATTTAATCCTTTTAACCATATAATCCAAGTGTTATATCAATGTAGAATTATCATCCAATAACTGCAGAGTAAATAAGCAATGAACAAATGAGCAATCATACACATACATAGTACAATAGTGTTTTACGTGGAAACCTAAAGCAGGAGAAAACCACATAATGTTTTTTCTTATATGTCTTGAAGAATTACATTCATTGGAGGAACCAACTTCCTTTGTTTTCCAGCTGCAAATGGAAGGAGGATCCAACCACCTTGTTTCTCAGTATACAACCTGAGGGAAGATCCAACTCCTCACGCAAATCCTCTTGATTCAATGGTTATCCTCTCTCTTCTAAACTCCTGAATGGATCTCAGTCATTGATTTCTTCTCTTCTATAACTCCTCCTTTAAGATTTCCACCTGAGTTCTGCCTAAAACGCAAAGTCTAAATAACTTGCAGGGTTAAACCTCAAGCTACTTACCTGGATCTAACACTTGTCGATACTTACACCTAGATCTAACAACTAGGATATATCTCCTTCATGAACACTCCTCCTCGAGTCTGGACTCAAATATGATGGTCCAGATCACTCTCCCGCAACAGATCTAACAAATGTTGTGCTTTCCTTCTGAATGAAGGATTTATCTTAATTAATTTCGAAGCTCTTGGACTTTGATCATCTCCTATGCAAGACTGAATGCTTGAACTCTACTTACGCTACCTCTCCTGAGCTTTAAAATTGAAATAAGTTTACTTTTCCATACCTTGTGCTATTCCTCTTGAGCTTGAACTTGCTCATATTTATAAGGGTCTCGAACCTCTACTCCTTCAACTAAGTTTTCTACCTTCATGAAAACAAATACACACTTTCTCCTGAGATTTGGCACTATAAATACTTAGCCTTTCGCTCACTCCTTTCACTTCTATGAAAATTCAAGCTCGAAAGGTTCACCTCCTTTGCACACCATGCGCTTTTCCTTCTTGCAAGGTTTTAAACACTTTCCAAGTGTCAGTCCGGTCCATATCTTGAACCGGTCTTCTGTGCACAATTGAACTATCTATCCTGAGGTTAAAATGCTCAGACTTCAAAGAGTTCAATCCCTTTGATCCTCTCAAAAAGTCTTCATTCTCTCCTGGAACTCACGCTCTATATCCTGAGATTGACCAATTCTTTGGAAGTGTGATGGATTTCTGCACTCCTTGCACTCTTCTTCTCCTTAAACCTGAAATCATAAAGTTCACTTGCAAACTCCTTATGCTATCTTTGCAGAATTGCACTACTCCTCCTAATATATATCTTCTACTATTCCCACTTGGAAACATTCTCCTAGAAATTAAAACAGAGTTCCCACACAATCCTTGTGTCTTCTCAAGACACTCGTAGATACCTAAGAGTATTCACTAGACCTAGTAAATCGCCTTCAGAGTATTCAATAACTGTGATGTTCACTCCTTGCACTATTCCTTATAAGCTTCATAATGGTTCTAGTGTGCCCACCTGACACGCTCTTCCATGAACTCTCCACAGAGTTCAAGTGCAGTCCTTGCACTAGGTTTATAGAGTTTTCAATACTCTGGTGTGCAGTCCTTGCATAAGCCTAAGAGCCCATAACTACTCAGAATCCACAAATATAGAGAAGTCCATCTAAAATTACAAATGTAACCTATCTACATACATCTACATCATACCTAAATAAACACAGTAAACATTCAGAAAATAAACATTCATCACACATAAGAACACACACATCTCATGTGCAGGAAAAACTACTTTTGTATTATATCTGAATGATTCTATACTTTACTAAGGTTGGACTGCAACAGAGTCTTCAACACTTTCTCCTCTCTTGAGATATCCCTCTCTACTCGCTCATCCTCTAATCATCTAATGAATTTTGATTCAATGATATTTTTTCAAAGGAGGGGCTCCTCAATCCTTCCCTTCATCTACCTACTCACATTGAATTAGACTGAATTTCCATCCAGTTTGAATCAGATGTAGATCCCTCCTATTTCCATCCATTAAAGGAAACTCTATCTATTACAATAACTCGCCTGTACAAAGATAGTCACTTGGATTTCCCTTGAGCCATAAAAAAATTAATTACATTTAATTTCATTAAAATTTTTAATTTGGGTTCATAATGAGAGGGTTGGTGCCTCTCTTTCCTTGTAACCCATTCTTCCATGTGCGTTGATGCACTGGATTGATGATGCGCTGGCGCATTTTCTAAGATGGAGAAATGCTCTTGCATCATACTCTCATGCTAAAAAAATAATGAGTTCATGCTCATGGCTCCCCTGTTGCTGAGGTTTAGATCCTGTAGGATCCCAAATCTGAAATTGGAGTTGTCCATATTCTCCTCTTCCTTTTTGTTGTTGTTGTTGTTGCCCTGCTGCTACAGGTTCTCCTTTTTTTAGCTTCATCTTGGTTTTGACTGTCTCCTCTTATAACTTGAGCAACATCCTTCTAATTTCTTATATCACTATTTCCAGTTGGTCTATTTATCTCTTCATCATCAGCCTACAACCTGTCTTGATGGATAAGCTAAATTTTCACTATTACCCTTTCCTCTAGGGCTTCCAGTCCTTTACAAAAATCAATGAGTAGATCAACCTGATATTCATTGTTGTTTTCATCTCTTGTGGCACTATCTTGGAACTCCACTACAAGTCCAAGTTCTGCAGCCATGTTACTCATCTTCTACTCAACTATCTCCCCTGACATTTCTCCTTCTGTCAGTTCCTCTCCTTGTGTCGATACAAGTCCAGCCTCATCTAGTTTCTCCGCAGGCTAGAATTCTTCTTCACTCTTCACAACTGCATCCCTCTCGTAGTATTATTTTGTTCCTAGATAGCTAAACCAATCCTCCAATATCCTCAACTCTATCTTCCACTAAGTGATAATATGATCTGAATACTCCTCTTCTTCTTCCACCTCCTCAGAAGATGTCAACGTCTGCTCTTTCTCCTCCTTCATGATAGTATTGGATGGATGTATCTCCTATAATTCACCTTCAACATGTGCATTGGCCTCTATTGGGATGCTTGGAAGGAATATGTTGATTCCTCAAATGATCAGAATGTACCTATGATCCTCCTCCTCTGTCAACATTGCTTGTTGATATGAACTCTCTTCTGAGTTCATGAGACTCTCAAACAATCTCATATTTATTTATGTCAGCATTCCTTACTGATTTGAACTCCTTTTTGAGCTCCTAGGACTTTCAAACAATCTCACCTCATTCTCCTTTTCCACCTGGTAATTGGAGTTTTCTGAACTTCCCTCCTGGAAGCCTATGAGATATTTGATTGATCTCATCTCATTTCCCTCCTGGAAATCTGAAAGTTCACTTCTTCCCTCCTCGAAGTCTATGAGATCTCTTCTTGATCTCTCTCTATTACCCTCCTAGAAATCTGAACCTTCATCTCTTCCCTCTTGGCAGTCTATGACATCTCCAACTGATCTCATCTAATTTCCCTCTTGGCAATCTTCATTATCACCTCTTCCCACCTGGTAGTTTATGAGATCTTCAACTAATCTCTCCTCCTCATCATTGAGGCTCCTTACAAACTCTGTTTCACCAATGTAAACCATCTCCTCCTCTATGGAACTGAGGTTTTCAGCATGCCTCATCCATTTCCTCAAATTCTAGTTCTCGCTTCTCGCAATCAACTACTGGATAGGCCACTTCACTTTTATCTTCAAGGGCCATTCATACTTCCAGATTCCTTGTACTTCTTGCTGCATATTCAACATTAGCATGTCGATATCTTCTCCAATCTCTCCAAGGTGTTTGTCCTTCTTCCCTTTCCTCACCTATTGGCAGCCTCCTTGAGCTCTTCTTTTATGGCCTTCAATATCCACCTTCAAGCTCTTCTTTCAAGAACAAAATTAGTTCTTCTCCTTCATCCCACCTGGTTGTCTACTGATTAATGCATATTTACAAATAGACCTTCACAGAGCATCAATACTTTGTCTTCTCCTTCCCTGCTTGTTGTCTACAGACAAAATCAGGCTCTAATACCACTTGATGTAGAACACCTCCCTCACCTGGGGTCCACTCAACCTCCCAGTCTAGGATCGTTCAAAATCAGGAGTTGGATCAACTCTTCGGGACCTACTAAGTCCCAAAAATACTTTACAAATGTCCTTCAACTAAGGCACAAGTCCTACAAAATACCTGTGAGCTCTTTTACTAAGCCCCTTTCCTTTTACAAATCAGAATTCAGCCTTATCCCCTTTTCCTCCTACGACAATAGAATATGACCTTGTGTTGTTACCGAGCACTGAGCCAAAAGGTGATAATTTAGGTTTCTCCCTTCGACAATTTTTTCTCCACTCCAAAGCATACAACACCTTCAAATTTTTGAACACTAGGTGACAAGATCGATGACTTTCAGCAAATTCTAAGATCAAGGACCCAAATTAATTTGTTCGGGATTCGTTGATTTTTGGTCGCTCCCAACATACACACAACACTTTCGAATCATCGATCACTGAAAAAAGAATTAATCCAAGTCTCAGATCAATGGTCTACAATTCTCCAACCATTGGGTGGTCCAGATCAACTCCCTTTGGGATTCTACGATTTCCTTCGGTCGTCAAATGACACAACTTCTCATATATCTCGACACTGAAATGTCGAATGATTGTCCTTCCTCCACATGTTCCCTCCTAGATCAATGATTGGGATGTCTTCGAGACTTCATGGATTTTACCCTATTCACAATGATGTAAAATTACCGAAATGCCAAGTCTCTGAACTACGGGATCTTACACCACATGTCCTCCCTTATTGGACGGTTAAGATTGACTCCAACCTTCAGGCCTTCATGAGTGCAAACAACACTGTGCTCTATTTTTCGTGGAGCTTCAGACCTCCGGATCTGCGACCCCCTGTCCTTCATTTGATCTATGACACACAATACTTTGAGCCTTCGGGCCTTGACAAACTTTCATTACACCATACCTTAAATATCCTGGAGTGTCAACCTTTTGGAGTGTTGGATTTCCCACCAAATGTCCCTCGCAACAGACTACTACGATGACCTCTGGGACTTTGGACTTCAGCAGTCTTTGATAAACAATGCCACCAATCCTCCGAAGCACCAAAATCCAAAGTGATGCGATCATCCTCCACGTGTCCTCGTTCGAACAACGATCGAGATATACTATGGGACCCCGACCTTCGAGAGTCCTAGTTGTTCCAACCTGCGAATCCCCTGAAGCTTCAATTCCCCAGACTACAATATCTTGTGCCACATTTCCTCCTCAAATTGATGGTTTGGATTGACTTCGGACTTCCGGTCTTCACGACCTCCCAACACTGCACTATGTTTTCTTTGAAGTGTTGGACCTCCAAATCAGCTACCATGTGGCTCTCTTGATCAGCAATCGAGATTTACTCTCGTTCCCGTCTCTTCGAGAGTTTGCAACTCAACGCAATGTAATCCTTATGGATTTTTGTACCTCCGTATGGCATAAGTTCTGCCATGTGTATTCAAAGATCAATGGATAGGATTCACTTTGGCCTTCGGGACTTCGTGGAGTCCCGACATTTCTACGCGCCAAATCTTGTGAATGTGTAAAGTCTTAAGGAATTTTCCGATTAAACCTCATGAAACTCCTACTGATCCAATGAATGTCCTCTCTCCTACAAAATCCTGAATGGATTTCAACCATTGATTTCTCCTCTTCGATAGCTCATCTTTTAATCTTTGCATTCAACTTCTGCAGAACACTCGAAGTCTAAATAAATTGTAGGGTTAAACCTGAGGATTCTTACCTGGATCTGACACTGATATATCCTCATGCTTAGATCCAATGGATAGGATATATCTCCTCCATTGCCACTCCTCCTTGATTCTAGACTTATATATGATGGTCTACATCACTCTTCGACAACATATCTAATGAATGTTATAGCTCCTCTCTATGGCTGCTGCACTTTCCTGTCGAATGAATGATTTCTCTTAATTAATTTCAAAGGTTTCGGCCTTTCATATTATCCTCTACAAGATTGAATGCTTGACCTCTTCTCACACTACCTCTTATGAGATTTAAAATAGAAAATAAGTTTACTTGTGCATACCTTGCACTATTCCTCTTGATATTGAACTTGCTCAGATTTCTAAGGGTCTCAACCCTCTACTCCTTCAATGAAGTTTTATTCCTTCTTGGAAAAAAAGATGCTCTTTCTCTTGAGCTTTGGCACTATGAATACCTATCTTATGATGCACTCCTTGTGCTTCTTTGAAAAATGGAACTCGAAATTTTCCCCTCCCCTGCATACCTTGTACTCTTCCTTCTTGGGAGATTTTCAACACTTTCCAATTCTTGGCCCAGTGCACATATTGCATGGGTCTTCAATGCAAAACTGCACTATCTATCCTGAGGTTACATTGATCAAGCTTCAAAGGGTTCACTCCCTTTGTTCCTCTTAGAAACTCCTCATTCTCTCCTAGCACTCATGCTCTGTCTCCTGATCTTGAATAATGCTTTGGGAGTATGTTGGCATTGTGCACTCCTTGCACTCTTCTTCTCCTGAAATTTGAACTCTAAAAGTTCACTTGCACACTCCTTGTGCTCTCTGTGCAGAATTTCACTGCTCCTCCTAAGCTATATATTCTGCTATTCCCTCTCATAAACTTTCTCCTAGAACTTGAAACAACATTCTCACACACTCCTTGTGTCTTCTCAATGTACTTCTTGCAGAGCCCTCAAAGTATTCAATAACTCTGGTAAATCCTCTTCAGAGTATTCAATAAATTTGATGTGAACTTCTTGCACTATTCCTTCTGATCTTTATAATGGTTCTAGTGTGGCCATATGACACACTCTTCTATGAACTCGCCACAGAGTTCAAGTGCACTCCTTGCACTGGCTTCACAGAGTTTTCAATACTATAGTGTGTACTACTTGCACAAGCCTAAGAGCCCATAACTACTGAGAATCCACAAAGATAGAGAAGTCTATCTAAACCTACAAATGTAACCTATCTACATACATCTACAACATACCTGAATCAACACATAAAACATTCAGAAAATAAACATTCATCACACATAATAACACAAACACCTTATGTGCAGGAAAACCGTCTTTTGTATTATATCTGAATGCTTCTATACAAATATTTACAAACATTGGACTGCAATAGAGTCTTCAGCACTTTATCCTTTCTTTAACTCTCCCTCTCTACTCTCTCATCCTCTAATCATCTAATGAATTTTGATACCATGATATTTTTGCAAAAAGGCGCTCCTCGAGCCTTCCCTCCATCTACCTACTAGCATTGAATTACATTGGATTTCCATCTAGTTTGAATCATATGTAGATCCCTCCTATAGTCAACCATTAAAGGTGACTCTATCTATTACAATAACTCACATGTACAAAGACATGCACTTTTATTTCCCTTGAGCCATCAAACATTTAATTACATTTAATTGCATTAAAATTTTTAATTTGGGTTCAAAATGAGAGGCTCGACGCCTCTCCTTCCTTGGAACCTGTTCCTCAATGTGCACTCATGCATTGACTTGATGATGCATTGGTGTGTTTGTTGAGATGGAGCGATGCACCTGCATACAAAATACAAAGCTCGGTTAGTAAAAAAAGTTTATTTCCAGGTAGATAGAATTGACTTTGGTGAGATATTTTATCCTATTGCCAAGTTAACTTCTATTAGATTTATTTTATTCATTGTTGTTTCTTTTGATATTGAAGTGGAACACATGGATGTGAAGAAATCATTCCTACATGGGGTTCTGGAGGAAGAAATCTACATGAAGCAACGAGAAGGCTTTGTATTGAAGGGAAAGAAAGAGTTGGTATGTAAGGTAAAGAAGTCACTATATGGTATGAAGTAATCACCTAGGATATGGTACCAAAAGCTTGACACATACATCCTTGGATTGGGATTTGTGAGAAGCAGGGTTGATCACTGTGTATTTTCCAAGAAGGTTGGTAATCCCTTCATTTATGTAGTTTTGTATGTTGTTGACATGTTGATGGTAGGAAATAAAATGGATGTTATCAAGGAGGTGAAATCGTATCTATCCTCCAAATTTGACATGAAGGATCGTGATGTTGCTAACTTTATTCTGGGAATGGAGATTAAAAAAGATCGTGCAAACATGAAACACTGTTTGCATCAAAGAAAATATGTTTAGATGATATTGCAAAGTTTTAATATGCATGGAAGTAAACCAATCAACGTTCCTATTCCTATAGGTGTAAATTTATCTACATATCAGTGTCCCAAGACACAGGAAGAAGAAGAGGACATGTCCCATGTTTTGTATGCTAGTGCAATTGGTAGTTTGATGTATGCAATGGTCTGTACTAGACCAAACATTGCACATGTAGTAGGAGTTTTGAGTAGGTATATGTCAAAACCATGGAAGGATCATTGGACAACAGTAAAGAGGATCTTCAAGTATTTGCATGGCACTACCAGTTATGTATTGTGTTACCAAGGAAGACCAAGATTGGAGAAAGTGTTGGACATACATTGTTTTTTTTTATGCAGAATAGGATGGACATATGGATCGTAGAAGATCTACAAGTGGGTATGTGTTTAACCTATTTAGAGGAGAAATCAGTTGGATGATAAAATGACATTATGTAGTGGCACTCTCAACTATAGAAGTTGAATACATGCCAACCACTCATGCAAGAATAGAAGCAGTATTGTTAAAAATATTGTGTTCAGGTATTGGGTTGGTATAAAAAGAAATGAGATTATATTGTGACAGTCAGAGTGAAATCTTCCTGGAAAATAACCCTACTTATCATTCAAAGACGAAGCATATTGATGTTCAGTATTACTTTGTGGGAGACATGGTTGAAGAAAAAAAGGTGTTGCTGGAAAAGGTTGACACTTTGAAGAATGTTGCATATTCTATTGGAATATTGGTTGTTGTCATTGATGTCAACCCTAGTCATGGGTTTTGGACCACAAGATTGATGAAGGTATTTGGACATGAAATACATTGCACATGCATATACAACACCCATGGATGGATAGTATACATCATGTTGTTTTCGATGGTACGTGGAACTTCACATGCATCCTCATGGTTGGGGAGAAATGAATTTTTGAAGATGCCAAAGTGAATTGAACAAGGAAGTACATGTAGGCCCTAAAGATAATTAAAGAAAAGAATTACAAAATAAGAAAGTGTCAGGTCGGCCCTAATGTTAAAAGGAAGTGACATAAATGGTATATATAAATATTATTATACATTCATTTTATACACAAGTCGAATTTCAGAGGAAATCAAAAGTAAAGAAGGCCAGATTTTAAGGGAGGATGAAGTCTTTTGGTGATGTGTTCTAAGGTATGTTATTTTCGGGGTATCCTACCATTTTTTCTATAACTTTTTTTCTAGAAAGATTCAGATGGTGAAATGGCTATTTTATTGAGAAGACATATCAAAGTACCTGTGTTAAAAGTTTCAGATATTGATTCTCTATAATTATGGAGATACACTATGTGGAAGATAGGGTTTTTGACTAGTCCTGAAGCTAGTCAATATAAAGATGTTCCGGGTACAAAAGTCATAACTTATTCATAGAGAATCTAAATGATGCGGGACAAATTTCATTGCAAAGAGTAGAAACTGTAGTTTCTTGTGTGTGATTTTCAAAATCTGATTTTAAATATTGAGCACGGGGCATTATGTACACGTTTGGTCTCCTGAATAAACCAGAATTGAACAAGGGCTACCATTCTCTCTATAAATTATTTTTGGGGAGGATTTAAGGAGTGAAACTTGGAGAAGTTTCAGATAATAAATTGAATAATATTATCTAAAGGATCATAGTATTCCAAGAATTGAATAATTATAGAAATTGAATAAGTCTCAGGAAGCATTATCAGGTTCTATGTGATGGTTGGTTGATGGTGATGATTTAATGTGAAGTTTTATTATCTCTCGTATATTCATGAGTGGAAGGAAGGGGCAAGGATGAAGAGTTCAAATCTCTCTTGATATTGGAGGATTGTGTCTTCCTCTTGGAGGTTTATCCCTCCCTTTACATTTGGAAGCTATATCTACCTTTGGAAGTCATTACTTCCCTTGAAAAATAACTATTGATTATTTCTCATATATTGTGCATGGTGTATTGTGGTGTATTGGTGTAACTCTTATACTATTGCTCATTGTTCATTGGATATAATTGACTAGTTTAAGTATAAGTTGAAAAAGATTTTAAATTTTACTTGATACTGCTTCACCCCCCTCTCAGTATCAACAATTGGTTTTAGAGCAGGTTGCCTTCAGAACAGTTTAACCACTGGAAGGAAAATCTTGAGCAGAGATGGATGACCATGAGCACATTTCAAATGGGATTCAAAAATTTGATGGAAGAAATTATGCATACTGGAGTGATAGAGTGAAAACTTACTTAACGTCTTTGGGAGTAGACATTTGGTACTCAGTTCTAAATGGCTATGTAATCCCAAATAATTCTCCAACCGATCCAAATGAGAAGAAGCTTATGATTTGTAATTCAAAAGCCAAACATGTTTTTCTAGCAGCATTGGCACCAACCATTGCTAGCAAAGTGATGGGTTGTAGCACTACTAAGGATGCATGGGACAAACTCAAGAGAATCTATGAAGGTGATCCAAAAGTTAAGGAGGTCAAGCTTCAATGACATAGAGAAGAATTTGAAAATTTGAAGATGAATGAAAAGGAAGATATTGCAACCTATTTTATTAGAGTTGATGAAGTTGTTAATGCTATCATAGGATTAGGTGAAGAGATCAATGAATCCTTGGTTGTACAAAAATTGTTGAGATCAATTCTCTTGAAGTATCATGTTAAGGTATCCGCCATTGAAGAAAGTAGGGACTTGACCAAAATGACAATGGATGAATTACACAGGTCTCTTATAGCATATGAAATGAGAACAGGTACAGAAAGTTACCAGCCAAACAATGAAGAATCCTTTAAAGACATAAAGAAGACAAAATACAAGGATAACGACCTTGATGAAGAAATAACAAATTTCACAAGAATTTTCCAGAAGGGAAGTGGAAGATACAAAGGTAAGTCTCATCTCAAATGCTTTAACTGTGGTAGAATAGGACATATTGTTGAAAACTGCTACTATAATAAGAGAAGTCTCAACAATAAAAAGAGCTTCTACTCCAAGGATGATGACATCTCCTCAGATGAGAGTGATGAAGAAGATAATGATGGAGGAGAAGTCCTCTTCATAACCCAAGAAACCCAGGATGATGATCACCAGAATTCTAAAGAAGAAGAAATCATTTGTGAAGAAGATTCACATGAAGAAACCAACCTTGATTCCTTTTGGGGATACAAAGACAATGGAGAGAGTGAACAAGCAGATGAGAATCTTGAAAAGTTGAAGTATGTTGAAACTGTAAATAGAAACCTTATAAACAAAAACATAATACTAAAAGGTGAGTTGAGTAGTTGTGAAGAAGAGAATTACAAGCTTGAAAGCACCATTAATAACTTGAAGAAACAATTAGAAGATTATGAGAAACTGAAAGCAGAATTGGATCACACAAAAGGGGAGCTCCTATTGACAACAAAAAAGTTGAAGAAGTTTGAAAAAAGCAATGAAAAATTAGATGAGATCCTTAGCAGACAAATATATCCAAACAACAAGACAAGACTAGGATACAATGAGAGTTTGAAGACAACAAAACAAGAAAAGGAAGTTGAAAATGATGAAACCAACATTCCAGAACAAGTTGAACAATAAGATACATAAGGAATGAGACATCAAGAAGTTCCTCTCCCATCAGGTATGAAAGAAATCATTATGAAGGAAACTATAGAGGAATAGATCATGAAACCAGATGGACCACACCACATACAATATCACTTACGCCCAGGTATCAAAATTTATTTCTTGGACATTCTTATACTTGTGGAAATTTTGGACACAAGGCAATCAATTGTAGAATCAATGAAAAGGAATAACTATGCAAGCTACATGAATGGTGAAAATAGTAGATATGGAAATGTTTGTAGACCTGTCAACAAAAATTATAATCCATTTGACCGATTAATGGATCAAAATATTGTATGTTACAAGTGAAATAATCTTGGTCACAAAGCACGAGATTGCAAAGAGATGAAGGAAGATAATCGTATGCCAAAAGTCTGCATACCAACTACAACATGGAAAAGGAAAGAAATTCCACACAATGAAAATTTTTGAATAGCATTGGTTACTAAAGAATGCAAAGAAGAATATGAATGGTTCATAGACAATGGGTTCTCATCTCATATGATCGAAGTTCAAAGGAAATTTGTCATCTTGAAGAAAAAGGGCGGAAATGTTGCATTTGGAGATGACTCATCTACCAAAATATTTGGAAAATGAACTGTAAAGATTGGAAGTGAAAATGTAAAAGAAAGAAAAGTCCTGTTGGTTGAAGACTTGAAGCATAATCTACTCAATCTTAGTAAAATGTGTGATCAAGGATACACTCTTACGTTTGACTCTCGAAAATGTAAAATCAGAGAAAATAACTCAAGAAGATTAGTTGCAACTGCAACAAGAATACCAAGCAACATATACATCATATACATGAAGAAGAGAGAAAAGATAGAAGCCATAGAAAAGGATTCCAAGGAAGAAAAAGTCCCAAAGACCAAAAATAATGATGAAGTACTATTGAATGCCACATGTTCAGGGGGAGAAGCCCCAAAGAAGAGAGTTACCTTTTTCCATTAACCTTAGGGGGAGAAGGCCTACCCTTTTCTATTGTTGTCAAAGGGGGAGAGAAATTGGGATCATGATGATAGGGGGAGCATGAGTGTTGCCATCAATGACAAAGGGGTGGATTGTTGGAATATTGGTTATTGTCATTGATGTCAACCCTAGTCATGGGTTTTGGACCGCAAGATTGATGAAGGAATTTGGACATGAAGGACAATGCACATGCATATGCAACACCCATGGATGGATAGTATACATCATGTTTTTTCCGTTGGTATGTGGCACTTCACGTGCATCCTCATGGTTGAGGAGAAATGATTTTTTTAAGATGACAAAGTGAATTGAAGAAGGAAGTACATGTAGGCCCTGAAGATAATCAAAGAAAAGAATTACAAAATAAGAAAGTGTCAGGTCAGCCGTAATGTTAAAAGGAAGTGACATAAATGGTATAAATAAATATCATTATATATTCATTTTATACACAAGTCAAATTTCAGAGGAAATCAGAAGTAAAGAAGGCTGGATTTCAAGGGAGGATGAAGTCTTTTGGTGATGTGTTCTAAGGTATGTTATTTACAGGTCATCTTACCATTTTTTCTATAACTTGTTTTATAGAATGATTCAGATGGTGAAATTGCTATGGTATTGAGAAGACATATCAAGTTACCTGTGGTAAAAGTTTCAGCTCTTGATTCTCTATAATTATGGAGATACACGTTGTGGAAGATAGGCTTTTTGTCCAGTCCTGAAGCTAGTCAATAAACAGGTGTTTCGAGAACAAAAGTCATAACTTATTCATGGAGAATACAAATAACGTGGGGAAAATTGCAGTGGAAAGAGTACGAACTATAGTTTCTTATGTGTGAGTTTTAGAATCTGATGTTAAATATTGAGCACGGGAAATTCTGTACAAGTTCGTTCTCTTGAATAAACCAGAATTGTACAAGGTCTACCATTCTCTCTATAACTTCTTTTTGGGGAGGATTTAAGGAGTGAAACTTGGAGAAGTTTTAGAGAATAAATTGAATAATATTATCTAGAGGATCATAGTATTCCAAGAATTGAATAATCTAGAAATTGAAGAACTGTCATGAAGCATTATCAGGTTTTATGTGATGGTTGGTTGATGGTGATGATTTAATGTGAAGTTTTATTATCTCCCATATATTATTGGGTGGAAAGAAGGGGCAAGGATGGAGAGTTCAAATCCCTCTTGATATTGGAGGATTGTATCTTCCTCTTGGAGGTTTATCCCTCCCTTTACATTTGGAAGTTGTAGCTACCTTTGGAAGTCATTACTTCCCTTGAACAATAACAATTGATTATTTGTCATATATTGTGCATGGTGTATTGTGGTGTATTGGTGTCACTCTTATAGTATTGTTAATTTCTCATTGGATATAATTGAATGGTTTAAGTATAAATTGAAAAAGGTTTTAAATTGTACTGGATACCAATTCACCCCCCTCTCAGTATCAACAGTTTCATTAACAAAGTCTGTGAGAACAAATATATTATCCTAGTGTAGAGTAACAATGGGAATTGTTTCCCTATATTGTTGACTATGTAATCCTCTAAACCTCTATATGAAAAGAAAACAACAAGTGTGAGAATGTTGGGTATGTGTTATATTATTTTCATGTGTGTGTGTGGGCACATCAGATTCAACAACTACGTCTGGAGATCCCAACTTACTTCACCCTTTTTTAATGTGAGTAGAGCACTTTCCTAGGGGAGACCCAAGGGGGCCAAGGATGGGCCCCCGTGGTTACGCGCAACGCCCTCAAATTGTTTTTGCACAATTTTTTCTATTTTAGCGGATTTTTCTATTTTTAACGGTTTTTAAATTAATCCTGGATGGGTTTTGGTAGCTACATAGTATGTAAAATATTGTATATATTGTATTGTGAATCGTAAATTAATAAAATGAAGAGTTGAAAGGTGTGAAACCAAGGAAGGTTGGTTTTCTCTCAGTTAAGGGTTTCCAACGTAAATCTTTGTGTACTATGTGTATGAGCAATTGATTAATTTATGTTTTGCTTAAGAATATATATGCATTTGTTTACTTCACAGGTTCAAAAATTATAGGAAACCCTAGACTTAGGCCCTATAGAAATATTTTAGGAATTCAGGGCCAATAATGTCACCTTAAAAATGGGTCTCACGGCCCTAGACATTGTCAGGGGAGGAAATGTGAACCTTATAACCTAAAGGAAGATTCTATCTATTCAAGACCAAGAAGTATGCCCTAAAAAAGTACGCATGACATCTTAAGGGTATCCTTGGTCTATGATTGGGGATGTCCCACTAGGTAGTTTTTAGTAGAAGGTATGTGTCGTAGAGCCCTGGAAATTATCTAGAGAATAAGGGCATGCCTTAAGTCCTAAATATAGAGTTGAGGCATCTAGAACAATGAAAATTTCTTGAAGCACCAGACATGACATATGGAGGGTATCCTTCCCTTGTAAGAAAGGATTGTAGTGCCCTCCCAAGGTTTTTATCATTAGGTATGGGTGTTGGGCCATTCGTTTTGGAAATTCCATGATTTTGGTAAAGCATTGTGAGTTGGATGGATGCTTTAAGGTAATGGAAACCGTCAAAAGCATTGATGGCCAAATGGAAGTCTAAAAGAAATGGAAAAGGTCAAAAGCATTGTGTTCTAGCTGGAAGACTACGTAAGACAGAATACCATGGGTAGAAGAAGGAATCTAAGATGAAACAAAGAGTGGATTTGATTTAGTCAATCATCTTTATCAAATACATGAAAAGTATAAATAAGAAGGAAATGTAATGGGAAAAAGGTTAATGTGTTACTGGGTTAATGAGAAAGTGAGATAATTAAAAGATTGATGTTGTTGCTATCGAAATTATAATTGTTGTCATTTTATAGGTTGGGATCGAGTTAATATAGTCATGTATAGATATTGTAATGGTCCCCAGTGGTATTATAGTAAATTCACATCAAAATTTTGAGTATATAATGGGTTATGAGGGATCAGTTCTTGTTGTGAAGGGGATGTATTAGGGATCCATTTTTTATGAAGGTTTTAATAATAATGTTGCTAATATAATAAATTTATTCGAGGCCTTAAGAATTCTTTTATTCTTATATGTTATGGTGATAATGGATCTGTTCTTTTACTACATAACTAATTTCTTTTAGCTAGTTAGTATTTGATTATTGTCACCACTTAACTTTAAAGGTTAATATATGGATATGAGTAGTGTAGATATAGATCTAATGTTTCATTCTCTTTAACTCCCTTCATCACACAAGTCTCATCTATGTTTCGGATGAGACCTCCTTCCATTGTAGAAGGTTGAATATGCCAACGTTCTTAGACTACAATGGTGCTTTTTGTTGGTAACTATCAAGAACACTAGTCTTGATTTTGTGCGAACAATGGGTTTTAACACCTTGTTATGGTTGAGGGAAACCCAATCCTTAGCCAAAGTACAAATATTTTAGGGATTCGGGTCCAAACATGATGCCTCAAACCACCACACCCAACCTCTTGAGGTGTTAGGTAGCTTCTAGGGATTTTCATCACCCAATCTAGCTCTTTTTTAAGTCCTTAATAGAACCTACTCTAGGCAGGGCTAGATCCTGAATATTCTTGGTTTATGTATATATATGACCTTGAATCTACGCAATATTTTGATGTTCATGTAGTCTCATCACCCGAAATCTTATAGGGTATCCTCCCATATCATTGATTTTCACATCTTGCTCCAAATATTCTCCCAACATACATATTCTTTGTTGGGTTAATAAGAATTAGGTTAATGGTAAAATTCCTTGAATAAACCATTCCCATTGGTGGTCTTCATGGATGGTGTTTTCCAATTTCCCTATCACATCCTTAAATCTTTGGTTATACTCTCAAGAAGACTCAATGTCTCTTTGTTTGATCTCCCTGAACTTAGAGAGAGCCTGTTGCTTGGATTGTGGTAAGAAAAATTCTACTATGAACCTATTTTTGACCCGAGCAAGAGTGAAAGCTTGTCCCTGAGGATTCCCCCATTTAATGGATTTCATATACCATTTTAAATATCAACCTCTCAAGGTGGTTTGAAAATCAATCAATTTGTTGGAATCTAGATTTCCATGAGACTTGTAGATGGATTCACACAAAAACTAGTGTTGTTCAACATCCTCATCCCCTCTACCCAAAAAATCTAGGTATCGAGTGAGGGATCCTTCATGTTAATTTTCTATTGGAGAACTTGGAGAACCTATCGAAAAGAACCCTAAAGGTCCTTGTTCTGATATGAATAAAGAATTTTCCCCACTTCTTCTACTACTACTTTAACTTTCCAAATTATAAGGATTAGAAATGATAAAAATTAATAAGGAATTTAATATAGAGTTTAATGAATTTGTAGATAGCCATGAGGGACTAGGTGATTCAGGGTGGGTTCCATTACCTTCGAAATGAAATTCTTGAACCTAGGGAGTCGTATGAGTACGTTTTGTATACGTTTCATGATGTGATTCAACATCTTCTAAAATCACAGGATCTTATTCTACCATAACATCTTTAGGGACTCTGGATGAGTGATCCTCTCTAGGGGTGGAGCATGTCCTCATTATTTTTTTTTACTCTCCTTCCTCTTGTCCACTTCCTCCAAAACTTTTACCTGTCTCACCAAATATCTCCTACAACCATTATTTTTCCAACCGTTCACATATTTGAAACTCTCGTAGCTTCTCTAACCCTCTTGTATGGCTACTATTGAAGCCAATCTCCTTTAGTGATTGATCAAGCCTCTTAATAAATTTTATCATATGTTTCTTCAAACATATTTTTGATCACATCATCCCTTCTTTAATCTTGTTCATCTCTGGAACTCTTTGCTTGATGACCCCTGATACCTCAAGAACTTTGGTCACCTAACTCATGAACCCTCTCCTCAATCACCCACCCCTCATGCACTTGGGATTACACTTCCATTTCAACCAAAGGAACAAAAAACATTCCCTCTTCCACTAGCAGGGTCTTGATCTTCCTCTAGCCCCTTCTTGAAAAATTGCTTCATCTTTCGAAATATAGTGGCGGTTCTCCCCATCAAACTCCATGATATATCCTTCTAGGGTAGTCTATACCCATAAATTCATGGAATGAGAAATTTGATGATCCAACTGATGAAGAAATTTTAAGCCCTTAGCGGTCCATTGATATATTCTCTTTACTTAATATTTGAATTTTGGTGCTTCTTGCAACCGATAGAACCATTGACATACCTCTTTTGAGAATCAGATTCAAAATATTTCACCCTGGTTACTCATAGGTTCTAAATAAAAGACAACACTCTTCAAAACCATCAAGAATGTGTGCCCTAACTCAACTTCTTGCTATATAAAATCATCACACCTTGTTTCACACCAAGTCTCAATGTCAGACTTTGATCTGGGATGTTTTATTCATTGACCATTACATGAATTGCATTAGAGAGAATAAACAAAGCTTATGTGAAAAGATAGCTAAAGAAGGTTGAACTATGAAGAAATGATGAGAAATATGAGAATAACACAAATATTGATAATGGAGTTTGTCCTAAGAATGGAATACATCTCCGGGCCTACATCAAAGTGGAGATTCCTTTATATTATCTCAACAAAAATTGGCATAAATACACGGCTATATCTCAAAACTGAAAATTCATTGTTTGGATGCAAATGTTGACCACACCAGTGGACTCGTGGCAAGAAGTAGTGCAAAAACATCTATCAAATCATCAAATTTTGACACTGTTACATATAGGCCCCTCCTGGGATCTTTGCCTCATAATGTGTGCCACTTCATAGGAAATATTATCATTGTACAAATGTTGTGTGAAGAACCTCTCCTATAGCAATAAAATTGGCTTAAATAATAAATTCACGGACATACTTTACAACTAGGATGTTATTCTGATTGGTTGGTGGTTGTGTAATTTAAGTTATTTGTTGGGGAGTTTCGGGGGTCAAACCCCATGGACCCCCCTTCGAACCCATTCATTACAACGTATATATTGTAATAGTTGTTGTTTGGTAATATTATATATCAATAGAACATATGGTTATAACCTCCCATCGTTTTGATAACTATTACTGCACAAACTGGATGGGACTAGTGCACACACCCCTCACTTGATGAGATATTGCTAGATTTTTTTGTAGGACCGTTGGGATGTGGACCATCGACCATCTCAATATATATATATATATATATATATATTTTTTTTTTTTTTTCATTTTGGTTTTGGTCCCTCATTGGGCATCCATGGTGTGTCTTGTGGTGCCCTATGATTGGGCCCATGGTGCCCTGTCATTGGTTGTTTTTCCCAGTTAGTTGTCGAGTAAGTTCCACTTGTCTCTTTGTCAATAGGTCATGTGGTGGCCCCAGGGTAGTGTTAGGTGGGATCTTCTGATTGGGCCATTTTTCCATCGAAAATGTTGAAACCACCTATCATGTGGTGGCCACTAAGTGGTGCCTTGTTGATATGATGATGTCACCCCTACATAGTTGATTGCTGACATCATTTTTACAGATGTTGATGTCATCATGTTGAATTTTACTAGGTTGACCACAAATTTGACTCTCCATCTCTTCTTCATCTAGTCTCTGTTTGAGGTGTCATTTTTGTCATTAGAAATATCTCGATGATATCTTTGATTGGGTGTCATTTTTGCTAACATTTGAGGAATTTGAATTTTTTCCCTTTAAGATCCTCCTGAATCATTACTCCCCACTAAGAATCTTTTAGGCCTCCAAAATCCTTATAAATCAACATTGAGGTGAGGGAATTTCTCCCTCACTTTCTCCTTCTTGATCCACCATGTTTTTATTATATGTGTGCCCTTAAGGCCCACTCTAAGATATTCATCATCCATCTTACGTGAAGTCCTCGTCCTTCCGTCTAGGATGATATCTTCCTCTAAACTGTCCAAGTACTCGTGAGAAAACTTGTCCAATGAAGGTATTAAAACACTCTCCCTTTGATCCATGATAATTTGAGGCTCATAAAGTTTATGGTTCTCTACATTTACAACTGAGTATATCTGCATGTATGGTGGTAGATCTAGGCGAAAAGAATTTGTGCCAATATTCTCCAAGATGGTGAAGGGTCCATATCTAATGGGTTTGAGATTATTTTCTTCTCCCCTCAACCTATATTTGTTGATGTGGAGCCACAATTGATCTCCTACTTGAAACTAGTGATCAACTTTGCGCTTGTCATGGCTAGCTTTGTACTATGCCTAAATCTTTTCCAATTGTTCTTGAACTATCTGGTGTACCTACTGAATCCTCTAGATGAAATTGCGGGCTCTGTCTTGATCTATTTTTTCATTTGAGTCGAGATATTTTCCAAATGTCAAGTCCAAGGGAGTCTTAGGTATATACATAAAACATGTCTCAAATGGTGAACTTTGCATCGAAGAGTGTAAGGATCGATTGTATGCATGTTTCACATATTATATCCGATCATCCCACAACTTGGGATGTTTGTTGAGGTAACCTTATAGAAAATGAACCATTGTTTTGTTAACAACCTCTGTATGGCCATTAATCTGTAGATGGAAAGTAGTACTCCTCTTCATCTTGGTGTCCATTATTCTCCACAATATTGTCCAAAACTCTTCAAGTAATCGAGTGTCTCGATCTGAGATAATGGATGTGGGAAGTCCAAAGTGGACCCATACATGTAGAAACAAAATATGAGAAGTTTTCTCAACAATGATATTATTTTTACATAGCATCAAGACACACATATTTCTAAACATATCCACTACTACATGAAAGTATTCATGACCCCTTTTTGTCATAGGAAACCCCCCTACAAAATCCATGGAGATATTATCCCAAGGATGAGGCAGAATGGGGAGTGGTGTGTACAGCCCCAATTTTCTGTTAGTGGTCTTACAAGTAGAGCACATCGCACACCCATTTACATACGTGTTTACAATTTATTTCATTCGAGTCCAATAACAAAACCTCTAGAGATGAGCCATAGTTTTTCCTACCCCAAAATGCCCAGATACAAGAGAAGTATGAGCTTCCAAAATTGCATGGACTCTTTCACTTGTAGTTATACCTATCTTTCCAAAATGATAGAGTAACTTTATCTGCAAATCATAGTTCTCCACCTGTGCACCATATGTTATCTTCTCATAAACATATTTAAAATCTCCATCAGTATCATATTGTTCAAAAAATCTATCATGAGATAAAAAATACAATTTTCAAAGCAATAGATGTAGAAATAGGAGGCCCAAAAAGAATATCTACTACTTTGTTACTTGTACCATTTTTACACTTGGTTACCAAGTGGAACTATTGAAGGAAACCCATCCATCTAAAATGATGAGTTTTTTGTAGCTTGGTATGTGACTGGAGCTACTATAAGGGAAGATGTTCTATATGTATGATAGTCTTCTGACTTATCAAGTAGTGCTTCCATTTCTTGACAATTTGAAACAATTCATACAACTCTTTGTCATATGTGGGATAATTAACAACAACTTGAGAAACGGTTTCAGATTGATAACAAATAGGATTAGATGTTTTGCCAATACTGCACCCATGGAATATCGAATGGCATCAATCTCAATCTCAAATGGTTGTTGCAGGTCAGGAAAGGCTAATAATGGTGTTGTGCTTATACTCTCTTTCAATGTGTCGAAATATTTATGTTCCCTTCCTCCCCACTGAAATGATTTCTTCACACTGGTCAAGGCATGCAAAGGAGATGAAATGAATAAGAAATTGGCTATGAATATTCTCCAATACTGAAATGCACCCAAGAAGAATCTATCTTCTGTTACAGTGGTAGGCTTAGACCAATTTACAATTACATCAACTTTGGAAGGATCAATTTTCAATTTTCCTCCTCCTACAATATGACCTAAGTATACTAAAGATGTTTTTCAAAATTCACATTAGACAACTTTACATACAATTTTTCCCTTTCAAAAGTGTCCAACACTTTCTTTACATGCCTTACATGCTCTTCCCAAGTTCTACTAAAAAGAAGGATATCATCTAAGTATAAAATTACAAAGTCATATAAGAATGGTCGAAAAACATCATTCATTACACACCTAAAAGTTGTTGGGGCACTGGAAATCTCAAATGGCATCACTAACCACTCAAATAGACCTTTCTTGGTTTTGAAGGAATTCTTCCATCTATCATTTTCAGAAACCCTGATCTAATGGTAGCCACTGCGCAAATCCAACTTAGTGAAATAAGCAACATTCTTTAATTGGTCAAGAAAATTATCTATACAAGGAAGGGGGTATCGATTTTTTGAGATCATGATAATCAAAACACATTCTCCACATGCCATGTTTCTTTGGCAACAACACAATTGGAGAACCACATGGGGATGAACTAGGCCTGATGACTCCTTGGTCCAACAAGTCTTGCACCTATTTCTTGATGTCTTCCATTTCCACCATTGGAATCCTGTACATTCCCACATTTGGAAGAGGGACATCTCGTTGAAGATGAATCTCATGTTGAATCTCCCTCTTGGGAGGAAATACACCTAGTTCCTGAAATATCTCATCATATTTAGATATAACATCAATCATTTCATCTTTATGTGAGGGATACAATCCTTGAAAAGAATCATATGTCTAAGCATCTTTTTCTCTCACAACCATAAGCACATATCTCTTGTTAGTGTTGATGAGTATTTTCATTTGTCCTGCACTAACATTGGTTGAATCAACTTTCATATTGTGGGCTCTAACAATGTATTTCACTCCATATTTTGTGATATGGTATTTGTTCTCAATTCTAAAGAAGAATGCATTTATATCATAAAGTCATGGGATTCCCAAAACTATGCCACACATATCAAGTGGGAAAACATCCAAATCAACCTCATCTATCAAATTTGAAGCAATGTAAAATCTAACTATAGATTACTTGGTGACATTTAGTTTTTTATTGTTGCACACCCAACCAAGAGGGTAAGGTTTAGGATTAGGTTGTGTTTTTAAGCCCAACTTTTTAACAATGGTTTTTGAAATTAATTTGAATTGAGAAATTCGATCAAATAGAGTATTTATTTTTGTGTGTTTAGATACAACTCTTATATGCTACCATTCACTTATTTTTTCATTATCATGAGATGTATTTGTGGAACTTGAACTAGCATGAAATAAATGTTTACCTTGTACTCTAATGGATATAATCCTCATTTCATCACCTGAATCAAAACCAATGTCTTCTTGCACTGTTGAAACCATTTTTGGATTCCCTTTTCCACCAAATCTCTTTGGTATAAGATCTGGATGTAGCTTCCAACATCACTCATCATCGTGCCCATATTTCTTGAAATGAGTGCAAGAGGGATTCCCTTCCTCTTTGTTTTTTGTGGTTGTCTTCTTGTCCTTTGTTTTTCCTTTGAAATTGTTGTTTTGGAACTTGGAACGCTTCTTTGTGTGGTATTCTTGTACACTCATTCCCCTACTTTCAAGGTGAGTTTCTTGCACACACACCTCATCTAAGTTTGTGGGATTAAACAAAAACAATGTATGATGAATGTAACAAATTGCACCAATATACTTCATCAAAGTTTCATGAGAATCTAAAGGAACATTCAATGAATGCTCCCTTTTTATAAACTCCTTTGTGAAACTCTTAACACTCTAACCTTTACCCTGTCTTAATTTTTTCCATTCCATCATGGCCTTTTAAACATGAACCAATGGATACAATTTCTTTTTCAACGCAAATGTAAATTCAAACCATGAAGAAGGGAGTGTGTCATTATGTCTTCTACCATTCTGAAGTTTTCTCTCCCACCATACAAGGCTCGTGCCTTCCAGTCAAAGAGAAACCAACTAGATCTTCACCTGTTCTTCAATATGTTGTAAAAAAGAATAAACTTTGATCTATTTGATCCAATTATTTATCTTATCTTCATTTGATTTTCCATTAAACATGGGAAAATCAAATTTGACATCTAATTTCAATAATGGCTTTTTTGAAGAATTTTGATGAAAATTAGAATGATGAGAATGATAGGAAGGTGAAGAAGAGCTTGAAATTGATGATGAATATGGACACTCGGGAGGGTCTCCTCCAACTCCTTTGTCTTGTGTAGCATCATCCTCTTATTTAACTTTATTGTTCTTTTCCTTCTTTTCCACTCTCTTCTCATAATCCACAAACAATTTTTTACCATGTCTGACATTTTGTAGAAATTCTTGTGAAAATTATTCTCAAACTCTATACAAAGTTCTTCATCTCCCATTTTCCTTCTTCAAGTTGCATGTCCAATCTTTGATTTGAAAGTCTCAAGTTTTCCTTCACCTTCTTTGAGCTTGGCCCTAGTAAGCATTCACACTCACAATTCAAGTCAAAGAACACCTCTCTGATACCAACATGATCCAAGATCTTTTATTTGATGACCATTACATTAATTTCATTAAAGAGAATATATAAATCTTATGTGCAAACATAAATAAATAAGGCACAACTATGAAGAAATGATGAGAAACATGACAATAACACAAATATTGATAACGAAGTTCTTCCCAAGAATGAACTATGTATTTGGGCCCACTTCGAAGTGGATATCCCTTTATATTATCTCAACAAAAATTGGCATAAATACATGGCTATAGCTCAAAACTAAAAATGTCTTGAAAAATCGTTGTCTGTATGAAAATTCTGACTACACTAGTGGACTCCTGGTGAGAAATAGTGAAAAAATGACTGTCAAATCATCAAATTATGACATTGTTAGCTACATGCCCCTCCTAGGATCTTCATCTCATAATGTGTGCCACTACAGTTTGCAATTAAGCATGTACCTGCATAGGAAATCATGCCTCCATATGACTGTTATGCACAGACCCTCTTTCATAGCTATAAACTTGGCTTAAATAATAAATTTGTGGATGGAATTTACAACTAGGTTGTTATCCCAATTGGTTGGTGATTGTGTAATTTAAGTTGTTTGTTGGGGAGGTCTAGGGGTCAAACCCTATGGACCCCACTTTTAACACATGTGTTACAAGGTATATATTGTAATCGTGGTTGGTTGTTCATATTATATATTAATATAACCTATGGTTATAACTTCTCATCGTTTTGATAACTATTGACCACCCAAACTAGATTGGACTGGTGCACTTGATGTGATGTGTCCATATTTTGTTTTAGGACCACCGGGATGTGGGACGTCGACCGACCCGACGTATATAATTTTTTTCCAATTTGATTTTAGGCCCTCACTAGGCCTCCACAGGGTTCCACATGGAACCCTCTGATTAGGCCATTGTTAGGACCCTATAATGTACCTTTTTGCTCATACATTTTTCTATCATTACATCCTTTTCCCACTAACATTTAAGCCTACATTATCACCTTAATCTATTTTTCCAAAGGTATATAACATTTCTTCTCATTGCTATATATTTAATTTGTTTTACATGTAATTTTACATTACTTTCATACTTAGTCATTAATCATAAACATATAGTTGCTAAAACAGTTTGAAGACTGCAGTTAATATATTGTTGTTTCTTGAAGACCACATTGCTGAAACAATCAAACAATATGCAAATATCGTTGTTGAAACAGTTCATGATTTGTGATGATGAAACAATATTTCACATACAACAATAACAAGAAAAGATAATTAAAAGAGTTGTTACACTGGCCACAACAGCTGTACCTCCATCCATCACCATTACAACCATCGTTGCTGCTGGAAGACCATGTTGCTGAAACAGTCAAACAGTACGCAAATCCCATTGCTGAAACAGTCCGTGATTTGTGATGCTGAAACAATATTTCACATACAAAAGTAAGAAGAAAAGATAATTAAAGGAGTTGTTACACAGGCCACAACAATTGTACCTCAAGCCAACACCATTACAACCACTGTAACAACATTTTGCTACGGAAGATCAGAATATCCTATTCCAGCATAGAAGATTAGATCAGACTAAGAATAGGATTTGTATGTACACATGTAAGTTTATGCTTAATTGTATTAAGAGGATTCTTCTCTTTAAACAGGGGAGAAATCAACATTTGAGGGTAGATTACGAAAGGCTTAGCTAGAAGGGAATTACAAATAAGGAGCGTGTTCACTTTTGATATTGTAACTTGTCACATTGGACAGATGAATAAAAGAGCATTTTGAGCATTTCTTCCTAGTTCCCTTTCATTTCTGGGGAATCTTGTGAGAAGGAGAGGGCCCACCTTCTTCACAAGATTCACCCATTAGTTTTTGTAGTGTGTTAGTATTGTTTTTATTCATACCTTGTTAAAACTCTGTTTTGCTAAAACTTTGTTTCAACTGATTGTTACATCGTTTTCATACAATTCATTCCTAGGTAATTGTTGATCATTTTGATTGGTGATTCTGTTTGTAGAATGAGTTTATGAAAGTGTGATAGTCAGAGATAGGTGCTGAAGATTCCTACTTTGGGGAATAGGGTCCTATCCTCTGTTACATAATAGTTAGTCTTCTTTGCAGTATGTTGAAAGGTTCATTTTCCCTAGATTGTTGTTTCTTAATGTAATCCAAGATTCTTCTAATAATTATTTTCCTTTGAATCTTAAACTCTGCAATAGATAGATTGCTTTTACTGTAATTCAAAGTAAAACTTCAGTCTGTTCAAAACAAGGTGTGATTAGTGTAACTTTTACTACAACTTTAGATTGCTTTTGGGATTGAGCATATACAGTGTGTGATTGCCTTTGAAATAAACAAACTTCCCTGGGTTGACAATTTATGTAACACTTGATTGTTTTAATTAATAAACGATTATAGTGACCAACATTTTGGCGACATTGCCAGGGAAGGCAGTTATAGATTTCAAAAGCATTTACGTTTTTCTTTCAGATGTACATATTGCATAAGAGGACGCAGACCCCCCAAGGAAACTTTCCCTATAGGTGGCAGGGGCAGAGGAAGGGGAGGAAGAAAAACTTTATCGATAAGATTATATTAAAATCTGAATCTTGTGTTCCTCAACGACCAAGCTCTCAAAAACCAAAGCCTCAACCTTCCTTTCAAGCAAACTTTGAAATAGAGACAGTTGAAAAACTAGTAGACAACATTGAGGATCAAGCAAGTGCAGTAGGGGAACAAACAAAAGAAACCATGGATGGGTATAATGAATAACTGCACTAGGAAAAACAGGTAGGTCTTGAAGGAGAGGTAAACAATGAAAACTCTTTTTCTACCTTAGGATTTCCTATTGGTGATCTTCCTAGAGGAGTAGCTCCCATGAAGAATATTCCACTTTCATCTTTACCTAACTTTCATGGTTTATCTTATGAAGATCCTGATGAATTCATTTTCAAGTTTGACATATTATGCAGAAGTTATGATTACATTTCCAATGCTAAAAAATTAAAGCTATTTCCAACAACATTAAAGGGAAATGCATTAAGATGGTTCATGAGTCTTGGAGGTCATGTAATCACAACGTGGGATCAGATGAAACATAAATTTTTGCACAAATATCAAGACTATTGCCGAACAAGAGAAAAAAGAGAGGAACTATTCAAGATGATACAGAAAGAGGATGAAAATATGGAGGAATTTGTGGAAAGGCTATAGTATAATCTACAAAGATCCAGTCACCCCGATGTAAGTAAAGATATTCTTAAAAAAATATTATTAAAAGGATTAAGGGATGACTGTCTAGATATGTTGAATATGCTTGGAAAAGGGGACATATCTAAAGAATCGTATGATGAAATTGTTAACCTCTGTAAAAGATATTCAAGAGGAGCTGCAAGGAATAGATCAAACAACAGGGATACCACATTTTCAAGAGTTCAAAAATCATTCAGTGGAGGAGAAACAAGAGCCGAAATAGGTAATTTACTGGAGGATTTTAAAACTGAAATGTTAAGTTCTTTTGCTTCAAAAATTGACACCTTGCAGATTAAAAAGAAACAAGCCGAAGCAGAAGCATCTATGTCCATATTTTGTTCCAAATGCATAGAAAAACACCCACTAAGGGAATGCCCATTGGACAAAATGCCAATTTGCACCCTTTGTGATAAGGATCATGAAACTCAACAATGCCCTTCTTTACCAGGAATCAAAGCAACATTACAACCAACTGATGAAGAAGCTAAAGTTGTCTATCTATTGACACAAAGAAGGAAATGGAAACCAAGGGGACAAGGTATGAATCCTAATATGCCATTTACATCTTCTAATCGTTGGATTAATTATCCTTCTTTTAGTCAAGAAAATTACCC
Organism: Picea engelmannii; assembly: GCA_009831015.1. Taxonomy (NCBI): domain Eukaryota; kingdom Viridiplantae; phylum Streptophyta; class Pinopsida; order Pinales; family Pinaceae; genus Picea; species Picea engelmannii. Next base: position 1,773,592 of record ML776762.1, on the reverse strand, counting down.
TCCCTTTAACCAAATCCAATACTCACCCTTCAATCAAATGAATTACCCACCCAGGCAACAAACAAACCCTCCCTTTGTAGACCCAATAATATGGACACCTTGGCCTTCACAACAACAACCTTACCTTAACCAATGGAATCCAAATTGGAGAGGTCAAAAACCCCCATTCCCAAATCAATTTCCTCAATTTCAATCACAATTTCAGCAACCACTCCCTTTCCCATCAGGTGCTCCACCGAATAATCAAATGATGTGGCCCCAACTACCTGTACAACCTAACCCTAACCCCAATAATAAGGCTATGTAGTGTATTGATATTCAAAACTAGCATATACTTTCTCTTTTCCCTGCACAATGCAATGATATTCATTTACGATCTGGGAAAATAGTAGAACCTATCATTGATGATGTTACCTCTTCTGATTTCGATAAAGAAGAAATAAAAAAGCATGACTCACCTGAAGAGGTACAACCATCCTCAAATACTGTTGTTGAAACAACATAACCACCATTCCCTGAGTGTTTAGCTTTGACTAAAACTCCTGAGCCACATGCTTTCAATCTTCTAGGGGAATTACAAAATCTCTATGTCAAAATTCCACTATTACAAGCACTAAGAGATGTACCAATTTATGCCAGAACTATGAGAGACATTTGTGTTAAGAAACCCGGTAGGAAAACTAAAGATCCCCTCACAGTTCATGTCATGGGTGATCTGTTTGCACTAATGTCAGGTAAATCTCCTCCAGTTAAATATGGTGATTCCGGCCATCCTACTATCACAGTGAAAATTGGAAAAACAATAATTCCTTGAGTTCTGGTATACTTAGGCATTGTTATCAATATTATCACTCTTAAAACTTCACAATTGTTACAGTTGAAGAATGAAATCAGAGATACCCCAACAACTCTACAATTAGCTAACCATTCTACAATCAAACCGGAAGGAGTCATTGAAGACGTAATCATCTCAGTTGAGTCCTGGAATTATCTAGCTGACTTTGTGGTATTACAACCTAAAACAAAGTTGGGGGCTCATCCTCTAATTTTGGGTAGGCCTTAGCTAGCCACAACAGATGCCTTTAT
>ML776762.1:1748309-1768576 GCA_009831015.1 Picea engelmannii | reverse complement strand
AGACACACACACTCACTTTCTACCTCTCTCTCTCCCTAGACCACTCTCTCTCTCTCTCCCCCCATCCCTGTCTCTCATTCTCTCCCTCTCACTCTATCTATCCCTTCCTTCCAATTTCTCTATATCTTCTAGGAGTATTGTTCAAATATTTATGGTTTCTCTTGCTTCCCAGAATATTCTAGTCTTGTCAAGGTTACACGTTGAGGTTAATACCTCCTGCAGATAACATAATATCAACACTCCCTCCTTTCTAGGGAGGTATTAAAGGTAATGGTATTGATAACAAACATACCATTTTATCAGTAGCATCATCATTGCCACGCATGCTATCTCATGATCAAATCACAAGCACCATCATCAATATCAATATCATCTGATAGCATCAATTGCATCATCTCTCAAATCCATACTCCATCTAAGTAATCACACATGATGCTGAATAAGTGACTCACTCCACAGAGTGATACAAGAACCATTCTTCTAATCCAGGCATATGCTTTAGAAGAATAATTTTTTCAACAAATGTCGGAAGCCACGCCATGGGATACAAGGAATTTTCTTCTAATCTAGACATACATCCTAGAAGAATAATTGTCATGGACCATTTTCCACCTGGAGAATGTATTTCCACCAACACACTGACTATCTTTCTAGCTGGTAATCATTTCCAACACTACTAATAGTCTTTATGGAAATCATAACAATGCCATTTAATAGAACACAATTGTGTCTATCCATAGTAGTACACAACTACTATCCAGTGGTACAAAAACATACCAAGTAGCACACGACTACTTAACGAGTGACACATAGTCACAACTAGTGGAACACATCCTCCATGGTGGAATATAGCTATTGTCTAGAGACATACAATCTCCAAAGTAATCATATCATATGATATCAACCTGCATAACAATATCATGATATAAACTGATTCATATGGGCCATTATTCCACTCACATCTATGATATCTGGAAGAGAATTTTCCCTCATAAAGTAAAACATCAGCCATAGGCTAAATGGACTATTCTTCTCAATTATAGAAGAATAATTTTCCCTGATTTTTGAGCCTGGACCATTCACCTAACCAGGACATTCCTTCGACAGTAATCATAGTGCAACCTGGAGAGAATGAGTCTTCCCTAGGGAACGTTTGTCTTTGATTGTCGAACCTAGACCATTCACCTAACTAGTCCATTCCTATGGTACTAATCATAGTGCAACCTGGAGAGAATGATTATTCCCTAGGGAATGACCGTGCAGGCCATTTCCTAAGGAAATGATTGTCCTACACCAACCTCCAAAACAAACCATTCTTTGAAACTACTCAGGACTATGAACTTTGAAAGAATGATTGATCGATGAAGCATACCATTCTACTTGATCACTTCCCATAGTGATTTCCAAGAAGAATGGTTGTCCTAGACCATTCCCCCATGCTGGCCATAAGGGGAATCATTGTATATGGTACATCAACAATCTATCGAACCATTTTCATTGCGAAAACAATTTTCTGATTTGAACCATTTTCTGAAATGAAAAATTCTTGTTTGTCAGAAATACCAAACCACTTTCCAAATTGGAAAGGAACTTCTCATCCTAGACCATTTTTCGAAATGAAAAATGACTTTCTATAAATCAATAACATATTAATGATCCCTCCCAACCTGGGAGTAAGATCTTTATTTTTCAATAAGGAAGTCGTCTCCAGGAACCCTAGCTTGTGTCTTAAGCATGCAAACTTTTCATCTTGGACAGATACTTTACCAAAATATTTTGTATCTACTCATTTGTGGAGATATATCAAAGAACCACTTCTTTCTTCTAGACTTTATCACAAAGAATATAGTGCTTGATCTCAATGTACTTTTGTCTGTCATGGAACACTGGTTTTCTAATAAGACTTCATATAGCTGTGATCTTTAGGATATATACTGGTCAAATTTATTACTTCTATTTCCTGCTAGCTCATGACATCGAAGAAAATCTCAAATTGAAACATATTCAAGCAACACTTCTTCTATCAACATGAGAGTTTTCCATTTATTAGCAATCCATCAACCTAGACTTCTGAGTAACCATTCTGATATACTATTTCTATCATAGAAGGTTTTCACCATGCTTCTATTGTATATGAGATACTTTTCATCAAGTTGTTTGAATCCATACAAGTTCTTCGTATGTCTGCATACTTGAGTCTCTTTCTGGTATAAGCTTCTTTCTCACTTTCTATATTGGGAAGAACAGTCTTTTACATGTGAATTTCAATCCATGGATACTGCAAGAGGTATATATGATTTACTGGAACAAGATTTCGTCATAGTCTTCTAGAAGAACCTCTAGTTCTGAATCTCACAATGTTTCCATTCATAATTCAACTTCTATTTCTCTAAGATGGTAGTCTCATGATTCTAGGTATAATAACTGGTTGTTCTCACTTTTCTTTCTTTCTTGGAATCTTCATGTTCTTCTTCATGTTCCTTATTATCTTTTGGGTCCATGGAGTCTTCTATAGATTCCATGCCCTTTCTTCCTGAATATTTGAACTTCTTCCTTTCATCATAGGAACATGGATGTAGATGGAAAACCAAGGATAATTAAGGATTCTTTTCGAAGAAGACTTCTTCTAGAGTCAAATTGAACATGTGATGCTTATCATGGTTGCTACTTTTAATGGGAACATGGATAGATACTTCATAATCCTCAATGGATCATATCACTTAGGATTAGATTCTTCATAATCCTTGCTTCATGCATGAATGCATGTTCATCTTTTGGAATTCTTTAATCGACTCCCTCCATCTAAGAGAGTCCATGCTTCCATCTGCATCCTTATTTATTTCTACAAAGTGTCACATGTCTTTTTATAATGTTCTCTTGATTGCTGACTTCTTTATGTTTTTTACTTTTTCTGGGTCTATTCAAGTTGGATTTTGATTTTGACCTATCTGGCAGTTGTTACTTATATAATAGCTTCAACAAGAATTGTTACCAAGGGTTTTCAAGATACTTCATCTCTTTCATGTGTATTTCTTGATTTGTAGTCATCATGATAACAATCCTTATCTTGTTATTATTCCATAGGTATTGTTTCACTTGACCATCTTATCTTCTAAGAAACATATATACATGATATGTACAAGAACTTCGAAGAATATCGTTACCTTGACTTAGAAGAAGAAGTATGTTTTATCTTTCTTGGCTTTCTTTGAGGGTTCCCTTTCTTCGGCAACTGTTGCTACCTCTGCTTCCTTCCTTTTCTTTAACTCAGGACAATGGTTCTTGTAGTGACCATATTTTCGACAGTTGAAGCATCGTATCTTTGAAATATCTTTTTAATGTTTTGGTTTCTTCCTTAAGCCAAACTTCATCTTATTCCTGAAATTCCTGAGCATTGTTGTGAAGTCTTGATCATCATATTTCTTTTGGGATTTCTCTTTTGCATTAATCCTTGATTCTTCTTGTGCACAACAAGTCCAAAGTTCTTCAAATGTGTGATATCCCTTTCTTATGTTCATGCTTGCGGAAAATGCATCCCATGTCTTAGGAAGGCCATTGAGTACTATATTTACCATTTCCTTTTATTAAAATATTTCTTCAATATCTTGTATTTGATCTATTAATTGAGAAATTATTACAAGGTATGATGTTATGTTGTCATCGTCATTCATTTTCATGTCATGGAGCTCATTCTTCAAACTCATTACTTGTCCAATGTTTCTGACTGAGATGAGGTTACTTAGGGCATCATACATCTTCATAGATGAGTCAAGATGAGAGATGTAGGGTATCAACTAGTATTTTACAAATTCCACTATGATACTCATAACATTGATGTCATTGTCCTTGAACTTCTCCATCGCTGCAATGTTCTGAGGTTCCTTCTCTTCTCCTTCTTCAAACTGTGGTTCCACGATCTTTCCTTTTACAATATATTACACTTTATTCTTGGCAAGGATGATATCAATCCATGTCTTCCATGCTTTGAAGTTAGAATACCCCTCTAACTTGTTTTCTAACTTCATAGAGTAAATCATGACTACTCTGACTTGGTCAACCTTTGACTTTGATCAAAGACTCAAAATTGATGTCTTAGCTTACTGAGAGTTCAAGGAGGTGTGCTAGGTTAGGGTGCACTAGGATATCCATAAATTAGGTCAATATATTCACTTAAGGTGCCTTAATAAGAGGAATAGGGTTTCATTGTTGCAACAAAAACTTTGACTACAACTACAACTGTAACTGAGAAACTCCTCCCAATCTATCTTCTAGTGGATAGACTATCCGAAGATAGTGTGGGCCCATAACCTATTAGAAAAATAAGTCTGCTTGTTTTACCATAGAAAATATAGCAATATTGTCACCCAACCATATGTCAAAGCCACCCCTAAGTACCTTAACCTTGAGAGAGAATAATTTTGGAAGCAAACTCTAGGACTGATAACCAAATAAGGTAGTGTACCACTCTCCAGAGCTAGCATACCAAACAAAAAGTCCAAACTATAACCAAGAGAGAGTCCAAGGCTAAAACATAAAATATAAGTTGCAGTAGCTAGAACTGCAACTACTCTGCAGACTTGTGCACAAATGAATTTTTGCAGTTGTGAGTGAGAGTGTGCTGAATTTCTTAGTTGTTTGGGCTGACTTTTCTTCTTGGGGGATAAAAATCAATATTAAATTAATATCTTTAGCCGACTTGTCTTCTAGGCTTATTATTCAAGGCTTTAGGGTTTCTCTTGCTTCCGAGAATATTCTAGTCTTCTCAAGGTTACATGTGGAGGTTAATACCTCCCGCAACTACCATAATATCAACACCCCTCTCTCTCCCTCTCTCTCTATCTATCGATTTCGCTCTATCTCTCTCTCCCCCATTATCCCCCTTCTCTCTCTCTCTTTACCTTTCTCTACCTACCTCTCTCTCTCTCTCTACCACCCCCGTCTCTTTCTCCCTCTCTCCCTATGCCTCTCCCTCTATGTATTGCATATACCCCTCTCTCCTACCACTCTATATCCATATATATCACTCTCATTCTCTCTCTCTCATTATCTCACCCTCTCCCTCCCTCCCACAAAGAGGTAAAGGATACACTTGAGAGGTCATGCATGTGGGTTTAAGATTTCATGTGGGTTCAAAGTGTTGTTCATTTTGATGGATTAAGATTAGGGATGTCAACACCACTAAGTGGTTTTGAGAAGTAGGTATGTGTCCTAGGGTATTTGAAATTATACAAGAGTAATGTTCATTGTTTTGGGGAGGTATGTTAGCCCCCCCTTGTTCAAGGTTTCAGGGCAAGAACCACTGACTATTTTTTTTGGCATGTTCCTTCAAAGGTATAAAACTTAAAAGGATGTAACAAGAGATCCTTTATCACTGCTTGAGTGATCTAGCTTCCTACCCTCGGTGGGGCTTATCCTAACTCCAGGGTCTCCCATAGAGTTAGTTACTTAGAGAAGATGTTCATATGAATGAACCTAATTGTCCTTGACCTAAAGACATAGGAAAACTGATTGAAAGATCTAAGCACATGAGTGTGAGTGTCCTCTTGCTTAGAAACACACATACACTTCTACTCATGAACGCATGTGCATTCCTAAGCATGAGCATGCTCATTGCATGAACACGTGTGTTCCTGAGCACATGCACACTTAACAAAAGAATGCATGAAAGTTCCTAAAAAATCCTATTTTCCAAGTGTGCGTGATGGTTCAATGAGCATTGGGATTGTAGGATTAGAAACACATACACGTTTCTAAGAACGACCATGCATTCCTTCATACACTTGTTCCTTTATACCTCATTGTCGCTTTTTCAACCATCATCCTTATGATAGTACCCTATTACAAAAAATAACATTAAATATAATAATTATAAAAAAAAAACCAAAATATAAATACATATTGTATATTTATTAAAACTAACTCATATACGTTAAGAATCACTAATCGTACCCTTTTACAAGAAATAACATGAAATATAATAATTATAAAAAAAAACATAAATATAAAGACATATTGTATATTTCTCATATACGTTAAGAATCACATAATCCTTTTTTATTAAAGAAGCAAATGGTATAATCATTTTCCATCCACTCTAAGCTATCGTTCTACCATCTAAAGTGTGCCACATAAGATGTTCTCTTATAAATATTAGGAAACGTCTACTTTATCAATGAAAAGGATTGGTTATCTTGAAGGGATAGATGGCATGTTTACTTTTCTTAGGTGTGAGAAGAATAACATTAACATCATGATTTCGTACATTCGAGTAAACTTTCCCCACTCCATAAAGATATACAACTTGTATTTTTTTACTTATCATATATTTGAAAATATCAATTAATTATGTTGAAAGGCGTATATCTATTGGAGATGGGCACAATTAATGATCTTTTAATCTTAAATTATAATTTGATGGCTACACATTGAAGATGTCGGTATATTTTTAGTCATCCTCCAAAATCAAAGAGTCAGATTATAACATTAACCTGTTTACTTTTGAACATTTACCTAATCATATTAAGAAATTACTGTAACATCAAATGATTGCCACGTTTAAATAATTAACCTTTGAAATTACCATGTTTAGCAGGGCACCAACCGCGAGTTAACAACTGTACTAATAAAATTATAACACATAATATCTAAATTTTCATCCTTGTCAATACTTGAGTAAGGTGGTGCTCAAAACAAATGATAAACCTGCACCTATTATGAATTTGTTTAGAAGCCAAGCATTGAAGAGGGACCAAGTCGACCAAATAAAGTTTTAAGAAATATTGATATACACACTGGTGGCCCTAATGTCTACATTGTGAAAGCACGTCATCAGCATGGCCCTCCTTTGCAAGTTGTCAGCTTTTTCTATATATATAAACACTGTTTCTGGTGATTTGTTTTTCGATCGTGCCACCAACTTATCTTTATAAAACCACCTTCTATATAGAAATGATGAGGGAAACCCACAGTTACCCGGGTTGGTTCAGTCGATGAGGACACCCACAGTAATCAGGGTTGGTTCAATCGGTTCAGAGCTCCTGTATACAAATAGGAAGCCAAATTAAGCGAGGGAGAGAAAAACAAAATGGAGGGCATTCTTCCGTATGTGCATAAAGCCCTTACTCGTCGGTATGGTTATGGGGGTAATCCTCCTTATCGGAATCTTAGTTCAGCAGCAAGCTCGGAAACGTTGGATATGGAAAGCCATTACACTAAGATAAAAGGCCGCAAAGATGTAGAATCGAACTCAGATAACGTCAGCTCGGATCTGCCAGGCTTTAATCACTGTCTGCCTCCAAATCCATTTGTCCATGAGCGCAGAATGTCCTGTACAGCAGTTGAAGATTATAAGGATTCTGTGAGCCTGAATGTTAAGCTGTCTCACAGGCGAGCGATCTCCTGTTCCTTTGGCCCTGCAGATCAGGAGGCGGCCAAGAAAAAAGTAGTCGAATCGTCAACGATAAAGGATATTTAAGGTTTTTTCTGAATCAAAGTCTCTCTGCTATTGCATGTTTTGTTTGTCAAATCTGTTGGAAAAATCAGTCTTAAGAACATGAAAAAATTGTTTGTCGTATCTGGTTTGGACTGCAAATTGATGTGTTGTCAAAGACATTGACGGATGTTATTGCCATGGATCAATTTTTCGTCGCTGGTTTGTTTTGCTTTTAATGCTACAAGCGACTACTGAAGGGCTTTCAAATTAAAGTCAAAGATGTATAGATATTCAAGTTTGGTTATTGGATTATACATGCTGTTGAGATTAACTAAAGTTCTGGGATTGTAACCAAAGTGAGCAAATAGCAAATATTGGAACTGGAATTTTCAATTTTGCTTATTTGGAATTGGAGTGAAATTGGGTGTTAATTTTAGAATGGGTATCAATATTTTGAGAAGTTACAGTTTTCTGTGGTATATCATCACAACACAGATCTATGAGACCAGACTAAGCATTTTCTGATCATGCTGATTTTTCTTAAGACATCACAACAGGAGTAAAAGGGATTTAATGGTTTTTTCTGTCATCCTCTTGTTTGACCAGAGGATTCTGTCAATGTTATAGCACAAATGTTAATCATCTTTTCTTAAAGAGCACCAGTTTTGAATCATGAGATCATTAACCACAATAGGAAGTTGTTTTCTGTTATCCTCTTGTTTTACCTGAAGATTCTGTGAGTCTTGTAGCAAACAGGTTGATCATCTTTTCTGAAAGGGCGCCAGGTCTGAATCATGAGATGATTAACCACAGTAGGAAGTTGTTTTCTGTTATCCTCTTGTTTTACCAGAAGATTCTGTGAGTCTTGTCGCAGACAGGCTGATCTTATTTTCTGAAAGGGCGCCCGGTTTGAATCATGAGATTATTAACCACAGTAGGAAGTTGTTTTCTGTTATCCTCTTGTTTTACCTGAAGATTCTGTGAGTCTTGTCGCAGACAGGTTGATCATCTTTTCTGAAAGGGCGCCTGGTTTGAATCATGAGATTATTAACCACAATAGAAAGTTGTTTTCTGTTATCCTCTTGTTTTACCAGAAGATTCTGTCAGTGTTAAAGCACACATGCTGATCATGTTTTCTCAAAGGGCCCCGGGCTTGAATCATGAGATTATTAACCACAATAAGACGTTGCTTTTATCGATGCAAGTGGGAAAGCCTTTTGTACCCTTGCTATCAATTTTGTTTCAGACTCAAATTATTAGTTTAGGATAGTCGACTGGTATTATACTTTAACACCTCTTGAATTGAGTCTTGCTTTGCTTGTCATCATTATCAACGGGCATGGGATGGATTATAATGATAACATTACAACTATAGAAATATAAACAGAAATTTAAAATTTAAAATGATAGTAATCTTTTTTAGTGTTGGAAATTCAGAAAGATAGATGGAATTGTAGATTTAGGTGGTTGTTTGTTTTCTGTTCAAAATTTGAGGTATATATATTCTAAGCTTCTTTAGATTTGAGCTTGATTTTCTATAATAAAACATATAATCTTAACCATTAAACTCACTCAAATCAACACTTATTTATTCACAAATAATTGATGGCTAAAAACTACAAATTTAAATGTAAAATAATACGTTGTTTGATAATTAAATTATGATAATTTTTCATTGTATGAAAAAATATAAAATAATATAAAATCTTAATGATGTGACAATCTCTTTAACACTAAGCTATATAATACACCTAGCTGTTTTGAATGTAAAGAATAAATAATATATTTAATACACCTAGTTTTTTTGAATGTAAAGAATAAATATTTATCAAAAAAAATGAAAGAGTTCTTTTGAATGTAAAGAATAAATATTTATATAAAAAAATAAATTTCCTTCTAGTGTTTAATTACATTGGATTGTAACATTAAAAAATAAAAAAAACTATGTTTTTTTTTTCTTAAATTGATCTACCACTGTATATTGAATTCTCTGCTTTTTTTTTTTTAATACAAAGAATAAATAATCTATAATAATTAATTATAGTTATGATATATAATTATAAGATAGATAAGATAAGATAAAGAGTATAAGATATAAGATAGATAAGCTTTTATTTGGTAAAAATACTGTATTGAATTCTCTGCTTTTTTTTTTGAATACAAAGAATAAATAATCTATAATAATTAATTATAGTTATGATATATAATTATAAGATAGATAAGATAAGATAAAGAGTATAAGATATAAGATAGATAAGCTTTTATTTGGTAAAAATATTTTTAAAAAGTGGAGATGTCACTAAGAACTTCTTCTTAGGAAAGTAGGTAGAAATATTTTTAAAAAATGGAGATGCTAAGAGTATAATTACATAATTAGTATTAGGTTTGTTTTAGGAAAGTAAGTGTGTGGAGTATAATTAGGATTTGTTTTTTTTAAATGCAAAGAATAAATAATATATAATAATTGATGCATTAGTTATGATAGGTAATTATAAGTTAGATAATATATGATAAAGAGTATAAGATAGATAAGCTTTGTTTTCGTAGAAATATTTTTAAAAAGTGGAGATACTAAGAGTATAATTATATAATTAGTATTAGGTTACTTTTAGGAAAGTAAGTGTAAGAGATGATGTGGAGTATAATTAGGGTTTGTTTTTTTTTTTAAAAGAAGGGAAAAGTTTAAATAGTAAACTTTCTTATATGAAAATTAATTAATTATTATTATGTTACAAAATTCACATTTTTAATTTTTTTTTAGAAATTTTAATTATTATCTTACAAAATTTATGTTTGTAAAATTGATTTAGAAATTTTAATTAAACTAAACTAGAATATATATAATTTTTTTTGTTTGGATATAATATTTTTATTTTTTTTATTTTTAACAAATTATTAATAATAATAATAATTTAATTCATTCAATTGTAGATATGCAAATTTGAAATAGTGATCTCTTAAGGGGAATCACATGTTCTTAACCATTAGAGCTACTCAAGTTGAATTATAATTTAAAATTTAATTGAATATTCTTAATATTTGTTATAATGATATAAAATAGAAGTAATTCATTTTCTTCCTATTTCAATATAATTAGTTATTTTTATAAAATTATTTTAATATTAAAATTAAATAAAAAATATTAAAATATTGAAAAAATCTCGAATCTACATTTATGTTTCCCATGCCATTTATGTAATAATTAGTAATTTACTATATGAAAATTCATAATATTATATTTCTCTATATTGTGTTACTAAAAAAATTATCCATGGATTATAATGTGTTATGTTTCATTAGAGCAAATTACTGTCCATTAAGAACGAATATACAAACACATTATATGTTATCCATACCTTGGGCGAAAAATTGATTTGCTTAAGGACCATATCCATTGTTCGGACGTCATCGGTAAAGTACGTTGAGTTTAAGAGAGTTGCTAACTTAACATCACTTCCAAGATAGATCAATCCACAAGCAAATATAACTACGATAAGAGTTTATGTTAAATCATTTTCTCAATTTCTTTTTAATAAATTGAACCAGAAGCATTAATAATGGTTTCACCACTCATTAGGAGGTAATTGTTAGCATAAATCTGTGAAATTCACAAGGAATGGTAAAATAAAAACTTCAACAATGATTGAGTTATGGTAGAAAAATCAAGACAAATACTTAGGTATGTTGTCTATATCTTTATCGATAAATTGGTTGGTTTCTAAGGACCATATCCATGATTTGAACCTTATTTTTATTTCATATAATAGAATTGGCCTAGCAAAAGATAAGAGTCACTGCCAAAGTAATTCATGACAGTGATGGACATGAATAGGAGGATTTCGAATAGTATTGAACAAAGAAGTTTCTTGAACTTTATGGCTGTTTAGAATGAGAAGAAATATGGAGTTAATTATAGAAATGCATTAGTATTTTGAGTACGATGAGATAAAAAACCTCTCAAGAATTAAATATGTTTGTATAAGATTGAGAAGCAATGCATATGATTAGTGGTAACATTTCAAGATGGACAAAATGTGGAGAGGAAAGGAAAAGAGCTAGAGTTTAGAGTATATGCGCGTTTGTAAATTTTGATTATCATTTTCAATTGATGATAAGATAGGAGAGATTAAGCCAAAGAGTAAATGTGTAGAAGAATAATTTGATGAACTTTGTTAAGTCGTTATGAAAGCTAGTCTTGTAAAAGAAACTGAAGAAGAAATATTGAAATTTTTGGATGGGATTAAATTGTGCATTTAGAAGAAGGTTTGTCTGAAAAAGGTGTAGGCCTTAGAGAAGGATTTTCAATTATCCTTGGAATCTAATTAAACTTCCATTGCATGAGATCCAAATGGGGATTTTGTATTCCCATGTTTTTTTGTACATTGATATTGTTGTAGGTGTATCAAGGAATCTACAACAAATAAAATTAAACATGGAGAAGACCAAAGAAAATATGCTACAAACATGTTGCTAAAGTGGAAAAGCTAATGAGTTAAAGATGCATAGCAATGCATAAGTATAGTAGAAAAAGATTGAAGATGAGTAAGGTGAAGGAACACATCATGTCTTCATGATAGAGAAGTGATTTCAACATAAAGAGTTGATACTAGAGAGAAAATAAGATGAAGAAGTGAAACATCAATTTGAAGATGACTATAGTAGAGGATTGGTTGTAATGAAAAGGAAATAGAGTGAGGAAGTGCTTAAGTATAAATCATTACTTTAGTTTGTGAAGACATTGGTGATGGTGCATAAAAGTGACAATGAGAAGATAGTATGCACCATTGAATGTGATCAATTTGAGGTAGTTAACCACATTGTGGATGAGTGACAATAAGTTTTCGAGAAGTTGATGAGGTTGAAAGATATTGAAGAAATGATGAAAGAGATAAAGATGGTCATGTGTTGTTTCCTATGTTTAAATAATCAAAAGTGAAAAAGTGAAGAAAAGAAAACGTTAAAAGAAACATGAAAGAGAAAAAAAAGTGGAGTGTGGTTCAAAATGTGGAGAAGAAGACAAAAGAAAAGGAAGAAGAACATGAATCATTTAGTACTTATTAATGCATCAAAATATTTTCTATAAAAATGATCAAAACTTTCCATTTAAAGGAGTCTAATGAAAGATAATCCATAGAGTTCTAACAATATTACACACCCAAAAAAATATTTTCTTTTATATTTTTTTTTATAATTGTTGTTGTTGTTTTTATTTCAAATTTGTAGTAGCAACAATTGACTAACATTTTCATCTCATATCTTTAAATAAGATGTGTAATTCTGATATGTTATATAGGCGCTCTTATTATACTTTCACACTAATTTTTAGAAGTGGATATGGAGTTTAGACCCATTTCGAGACAAGTAAAGTACCAACACAATCATTTTCAGGTTTTATTTTGGCATTGACAAAGATTTAATATTTTGACCAATGCATAGTCAATACTTGGAATCAAGGTCAAAATTTTGCATTTGTATTTTGGCATTGACAAAAGCCTAGATTTTTATACGAAACCTTCCTTTTAACTTCTCATAAAATTTTATCAAAATTTATTAAGTTTATGCACTACACCCAAGAAGCACCCAATTCAAAAAGCATGCAAAGAATTTTCTATATTTAGGCAGAAATGAATGTAGTATTTTAACTTATGTATAGAAAATATGTGGAATCGAAATCTATTTATTTTTTATACATAAGATATATGCCTCTACCATCCCTCCAAATTTCATTAAAAAAATAGTGAGTTTAGGGTGTGCATCAAAGCCAAACATAGAGCACAATAAAAAAAAAAACTACAATTTTGACTATGTGCCTATTTCTTCAAATTGACTTTGAATATTCAAACATTAATACTCATGTGGTATTTGGTAGTCAGAAAGATCAATTATTACCCATTTATAAATGGTAAAAATATATGAGTTATCCAAGGAAATTGAGAGTCTTTATAACCGAACAAACATGGTTCATAGGTTGAATATGTGGGAGATTAATGTAATAGGGCCTTTGGATCTCTATTGATTTATCGCTCTATAGTTTCTAGTGGTGTTGTGTCATCCAAATACCTATGCATATACTCTTTGAATGTAATAAGGCCCAAGAGAATTAGCCATTAATTTCAATAAAGTTTGCATAATTGTATTTTTGTGTTCCTTCTATTTGGATGTAATTGCAATTGTTGTGTGGATGTGTGTTTATATTGTGTGATTTTGATTTGCAATCCCTAAGTACTATATCAACTAAGAAAACATTCAATTCAACCTAGAATTACAATATATACACTTTTATCATAGAAAAATTTCTTCAACTTATAGAAATGTCATGGCAATTCCATAATGATGGAATCGGCTCATAAATCAAACCTAAAAGAGAGAGTGACTAAAAATTTAAAGGAAATTTTCCAAGCCAAGGACAAAGTTTACCTCATATGCATTGGAAACTCTTCTCATTGTACAATAAGCTCAATTGGCCACTTAAGGCATCGATTCCCTTATTTTGGTTACCTATTTCAAAATTATGATGCAAAGAATGGGCTACAAATGGTCGTTATGGTGTAAGAATAAACTAAAGAACAATTTAACCACTAATCATCATATTAGTCATTTATGTTTGAAATAAACTATACTTAATATGTTAATGATTACCAAGTCAAGTCGCAAAAATGATTTCAAAGACACTGGACATTAACTCCACTGTAAATTTCACAACTAATCTTCTTAATTTAATTTATAAATGTAAAGGAGATGAAAATACAAATCGCTCCTCTTCCACTCGATTCTCTCATTAGGTGCAACCAACACGCTTTATCTTTCACGAGAGGGAAAACAAATCGTATAACCATGAACTATCATAAACAACAACACCATATCCAAAGTACAATCATTCTTGTAACTAGTATTAACTCTTAATTAATTCATAAATCAATCATGCACGTATCACATCTTAGTGTTGTAACTTTGTTTTGATACCATATTGTATAGTATTGAAATTAAAAAAATAAAGACAACAAATTGAGTAGTATTCTATTGAAGTTGTAATGGTTACTATCTTGAATGAATTAAAATGATTTCTTCATTACGATAGTGTTATTAGTTTTAAATGTTAAAAGAGAATCCAATCAATATCTCAAACATTGTACATATATCCAATATATCCTAGTGTTAAAATTAATATGTTTATTTCCTCGTCTGTAAAACAAAAACATGTTTAGGAAAATAAGTAATAAAAACTCTACTCACTAAAATTAACGAATATAAATTTACATAACCCTCAGATGCGACTTCAATGATGTATCCCTCCAGAGTCATATTAACCCATAAATCGACTTATCGCGTGTTCTGGTGATCCAACTGTTGAAGTGTTGCGATCTTATTTATGTCCTAAGTACATGTATTCTTGACGTGTTCTTGGAATTCTAGATCTTCTTATAAGCGATCTATCCAATGTAATAGTTCTTCTAGGAATTTTACCTAGAATATCTCATACTAGTCACTTGATCTTTCAGAATAAAAGACATACTCTCTTGTAATGTTCATGATTTGACCTCGCAACTCTGCTTCCTTCCATATAAAGGCATCAAAATTTTGTTCCCACCACTGGTGAATATCATATCTATAAATCCGTACAAGCATTATCCTCACATGCTCCCTTTTTAACGCATAGTTCCCAACAATAGAACCATTTTGTTGGAGAAAAAGTGATCAGACCAGGATCCTTCTCAAGTTACCAACAAAAGGTATCAACGTAGTCTAGAGCGCTAGGATTTTCATCTTCCTGGGAGGGAATAAGTCTCATATCAAGCTCAACTGAGATGAGAAAGAGAGGGAGGGGTAAGGAGAATACTTAGATAGATTAAACCTATAGAAGATCTGAACATTTCCTAACCAAGAATGAAGAAAATAGAGTTGTGATGATATTCATAAGCAAGCTATAACCAATTAAGTGTATCAAACATAAATATAACAGACCATTCAATACATTCAAAAGACTAAATAAACAAGTTATCTTCAAGAAAATTTGGGTCTCCAAGTATATTATCATATAAAATGTTTCTTCTCAAAATACAAGATCAAATTGAGTTATAGATACAAATTGGTCATGCCAAAGATAATAGAAAATGCTTTGTACTATTGAGTGACAAGGTTATCTCAACACCTCACTCTTTCAATGCTACAACAGGACATGACTCCATTACATTCTCTGTCTAGTTCTGAACTAAGAATCCATAAATTTAGTTGAACTAACAATATGAACATTAACAACAATGATTCTAGCAATAACAACAATCCTAGCCCAACCCGTTTACAATCATATCGATCCCCTATATATATAATTTGATCTAGGTTTGTTGGTTGAGAGCCCAAGTGTTATCTCTTCTTATTGATCTTGTTGTAACTTCTTTCTCCAAAACTGTTGTTGCGCTATCCTTCCAACCACTTTATGTTAATACCCTTTAGTTCGTTATCCTGCTGTTTACTAGCTTGCACAACTTTTTTTCACCAAAATGAAGTTGCAATATAACATGCACAACTTCTATTCATCAAAATGAAGGGCCCAACAAAGCTTACAGTTTCAATGGAGAAACTCAACATATTGATTTGGCAGCTACACACATTGAAAGGGGGAGAAACTTGCAGTTGTGAACATTGATGTACATTGAAAGGTGGAGCATCTTACAGTTTCAATGAAACATCTTAGCATATTGATTTTGCGGCTACACACATTGAAAGGGGGTAGATTAGCATAAAGTCCATTGCTTTGGCAGTCACCTTTCAGAATAGAGAAGAAGGATATTTTGGTTTCCATCAATGACAAAGGGGATTTTGTTGCACATATGTTTTCATTTATGTAAAAATGATCATAGATATGGTCAATTATAGTGCAACAACAGACATAGGAAGTCATGAAAGCATGAAAACATATGTGCACAGAAGGATCGAAGGAAGAAAGGATCAATGGTGTAGGAAATGATAAATCACAAAAAGTATGGTACAAAATATGGTGCACTTATAGAGGAAGTCGTGAAAGGATGAACAAATAAGTACACAAAAGGATTAAAGGATGAAAAGGTCAATGGAACCGAAGAAAATATGCAGGGTTCTTTGAACTAGTGCAACGAACAGTGCAACGGAGTGTGACGAGATGAAGTCGGTGCAATGAAATAAACTATGATGGAAAGTGTGGAATTTTCACAGAAGAAAACATGTAGGGCAACGTGAGCCAGTGCGATGAATGGTGCAGTGGAGTGTGATGACATGAATACCATGTGACAAGTGACATAGTGGAATGCAATGGAACATGCAAAGGTTTGGCAGACAAGTGAGTGAGTCACCAGGAAGAACTAATAGTCTGGTGGGGTGACTAAGTGAGTGCACTCCAGGGAAAGTTTGATAAGATGAAGACTTGTGACCTGATTTTTGAGCTCTTATTGGATCTGCACAGTAGGTTATTTGTATATCGAAATGTCAATTTATGCTTCATTATTGAGGAGATGCTCTAATAATACTAGTTTCTATTGCTAGAGATGTGTTGGAGCTCATTTGTAGGAATATTTGGTCTATTTGATTTATTCAAAGAATGTCCATTTGTAACTGGGTAAGAAATTTTCTTAATTTTAAAAGAATTATGTCCACATATAACTAACTAGACCTTTATTTGGTCAATATGTGTCCACAATATAACTATCATGCATCTAGATACTTTATTTATACAAAACTCTAACTAATAGAACCTTTCTCTAGTCAAGAAGTGTCCACAATATAATTTTTATGCATCCACATACAAAAAGATGAAATCAAGAAAAAACCTTATAAATAGGGATGCACTCTGTTCGAGTGTAGTGAATATGATAAGAGAATAAAAAGTTCCTATAATTATTTGATGAAACTAAACTAGAGACATATAATATTGTTTTTGAATTGAAGAGAAAGGTCTAGTTCTGTAAGAATTTTTTTAAACAAAATACAAGGTGGCAGGATGGTGCTAAGGTGAGTTGAATCTCACCGGGGATTTGTTTCCTCGTCATTTGTAATAGGTTGGTTCCTGAGAGGATTGGTGCCATAATTATCTGTGATAGGCTGGTTCCTGATAGGATTGGTATCCTCATTATCTGTGACAGGTTGGTTCCTAAAAGGATTGGTGTCCTCATTATATTCAACAGGTGGGTCTCTATCAAGTTGAACAAATATAAATTGTAAGTTGGTGCTTGCAGAAAAACATAAAGAAATATGTCATGTGGTTTTCTCCCACATTAGGTTTCCACGTAAAAATCCTGGTGGGTGAAATCACGAAGGTGGGTTACACTTTCGTGACAATCAGGTCTCCAAAATTCCGAAAAACATTTTTCCGGTCGAACTAATAATTTTTTTGGGCCGAACTATTTTTGGGCCGAAAACATAAACATAAAATCGAACGGTGCAATAACCGCCCCCTCAATTTGCATGTACAAATTTAGTCGGTCGGATATTTTCTTTCCGACAATCGTCTTTCGGCTGAAATATTGTTCGGCCAAAATATTTTTCAGCCGAAAGATTATTCGGCCAAACAAATTTTCAGCCGAAAAGTTGTTCGGCCGAACAATCTTTCGGCCAAAAGAGTGTTTATATATTAAGCACACAACGATTTTGATACATTTCACAAAATTTGGTGTCTTTTATTGGGAGCAGAGGTCGTGAGGTCGTGAGTGCATATTTGGTCGCTGAGACGTCATGAGCGCAGGGTTCATCGCTGGATTTGCGAGCGTGGACCCGCCAAACAACATGTATGTTTCGAATGTAATAGGTTTTAAATGTATTTAGTTTTAAATGAAATTAGTGTTATATGTAATTAGTAATGTAATCAGTAATTGTTGTACTGTGAGGGGGCCACAGGTGGCCAAATTAGTTTTAAATGTAATCGGTAATGTAATCGTTAATTGTTGTACCATGAGGGGGCCGCGGGTGGCCAACCTTGTGGCCACGCCATGGGCGTGCCCACAGCTTGGCCATAGGGCTAGCCACCCGTGGCCAAATTAGTTTTAAATGTAATCGGTAATAAGTAATCGGTAATGTAATCGTTAATTGTTGTACTGTGAGGGGGCCACGGGTGGCCATCCCTGTGGCCAAGCCGTGGGCATGCCCACGGCTTGGCCACAGGGCTGGCCACCCACGGCCAAATTAGTTTTAAATGTAATCAGTAATATGTAATTGGTAATGTAATCAGTAATGTAATTGGTAATTGTTGTACTGTGAGGGGGCAGCGGGTGGCCAAGCCGTGGGCATGCCCACGGCTTGGCCATAGGGCTGGCCACCCGCGGCTAAATTAGTTTTAAATGTAATCGGTAATAAGTAATCAGTAATGTAATCGGTAATGTAATCGATAATTGTTGTACTGTGAGGGGGCCGCGGGTGGCCAGCCCTGTGGCCAAGTCGTGGGCATGACCACGGCTTGGCCACAGGGTTGGCCACCTGTGGCCAAAATTTAATTGTTGGACTGTGAGGGGGCCGCGGGTGGCCAGCCCTGTGGCCAAGCCGTGGGCGTGCCCACGGCTTGGCCACAGGGCTGGCCACCCTTGGACAAAATTTTATTGTTGGACTGTGAGGGGTTCGCGGGTGGCCAACCTTGTGGCTAATCCGTGGGTGTGCCCATGGCTTGGTCACAGGGCTGGCCACCCGCGGCCAAAATTTTACTTCAATGTTTATATTATTTTAAAATCTCTTGAAGACGACATATGTTCGAGCAACCTTAGATACATCACCCAATGAGTATCTCCATCCTAGATTTGGTAGCTTGTAGCCACCTACCCTACTGTGTTTATTAGTCTTTCCCACCCTCGAAAGAATGTCCAAACCCAACCCATGATCGGTCAACCTATTATCAATATGTCTTATTTTGAATTTACATGTCATAAATCAACAAAATGCTAACATAATTGAATAAGAATAAGATCTTATGATAAAGGGTCTGTATTTTAATTCATAGATTTTTTAATAAAAACAATGTTTGAAATCTCTTAGCTTTCTTCTAAGGTGTTCTCGTAAGGCTTCACAAAACTAGATCATCATATAAAATTATTTTTTGTAAGATGTTGTGAAGCGTAATATTTTTAGTTTCCAACTTCACAATTGAATTTATCTACATTTATTTTTACATTTAATAGAGGGTCTTGATGCCTCTTATTACATGTTTTTTTAGACAAGTGTTCTATTTATAAATAGAAAACCCAAGAAGGAACCACCTCCAGTTTTTCACCATTCATAGTGATCGTAATATTCTTAATGTAACCAGTTTTTGGATAGAAGGAAAATTCTTGTTTCACTTCTATATTATTATTGATTTTGACTTTCTTTCTTCCATTTTTATCATTTATGGGTACCACCAATTCTACAATGACCTAAAATTGTTTCTTTGCACTCAACTTGAATTCTTACATTCTCCATTCTTTTTCAAAGTTTAATTCAAAGGACTATATCAAAATCTTTGGAAAAAGTGGGAAAGGAAATCTAGCTACTATTATCCTTCCCTCACCCATTCTTAGAAACAACTCTAAAAGTTACCTAGTGGTCAATGGTTCAATTCTTAGATCAAGAACCAACTTGAGAAGGATCCCTAATTTTTTTTTCTTATGCACATTTACTTAATTTTTACTCTAGAATGATGCCAAATAACTTGAAAAAGATGCTTATTCATATCACCATCTAAATTTGATAATTAGTTATGTATAAAGATAAAGATGCTTGAAAAAGATGCTTATGCTTATGCCAAATAATAAGTTATGTAAATTCTTACCTTATTTATATCACCATCTAAATGTGAACATGTATCACTTTGCTACCTTACCATTATATAGGATACTTATGACAT